>CAWUFW010023070.1:0-82779 GCA_963921515.1 Calotriton arnoldi | reverse complement strand
AGTTGGGTTGCATTTGACAGGGTGAACAGTTTGCACACAAAGGAGAATTTCCAGAACAGGTGTTGGGTTCCTGGGGGATGTACATGGCCATCGGCCTCTCAGTTGTCCTTCCTCGGACGACCCCTCTTCTTTCTGGGGGGACCCTCACGTGCAGGCCGCTGCGGTGCAGAGGACTCTCCACCAGAGTCATCCTCCCTCCCTGTGGCAGTTGCAGTTGCAGTTGTTGCGGCACCAGATGTTGTGGGCACACAGGGAGGTGTGGACATGTTGGTGCTAATCTGGCAGAGGCATGTCAATATGTCCCTCTGCACCGCTGTCAGTTCTTCCAATGTGTCCCACTTGGACTCCATGCCAGACATGTGTGTCTCCACACGGGACATGTGTGTCTCCACATGGGACATGTGGGAGTCCAAGCGGGCATGATGGGCAGCCTGCTGCTGTTGAATGTCCTTGAGGATCCCCACTACCTGGCTGACCTCTCCGGTGCTATTCTGGTATGCATCAGCAATGCGTGCCAGTTGTGGGTCATCATGCAGTCCAGACCCCTCTGCAAACAGCGACCTCTGCCTACCACCCCTCCCACCATCCCTGGCCACACGTGCGGGACCTTCGGTGGCACGCACAGGTGACCCTAGGCCCCCTTGGTGGTTGGTACTGGGGTTGTTGTCCGTTGCTTCACGGTGGGCTGGGGTCCCTGTGCTGTTGTCATTCAGTGTCCTTGGTCTGTCCGTGTCGGCGGGGGTGGTCTGTGTGTTGGCAGATGTTGGAGGAATGGGTGCAGGGGTGCAGATGGTGGTCCTGCTGGTGCTGCATGATGACTCACACCGGAGGTGCCAGGTTGGTCTTCGCCATCCGATGAGGGCAGAGGGTGTTCCACACCAGAGAGCTCAGGGGCCACCGGAGCCTGGGACAGGGACTCCTCCTCATCTGCTGCTGTGTCCCCATCATCACCTGTTTTTGGAAGAGACACACAATGTATGTTATGTTTCTGCAGGCATCAATGGTTCAAACACATGACAGTTGTGACTGTACCTCTGGATGCGGCCCTGTACATTGCATTGTCCTAAGTTGTCACAGTCAGAGGTTGATATTGGTGTGGCTCATTGTCCTGCCAACCTGATGCATTTGAATGTGGATGTTGAGGTGTGTGCATGACCAGCATTGGTGGTATTTGGTTGACATCCGGACCTCCTTCTCCCCCAGCCCAGTTATCCCACCATGAAGCATGCCACCCTTGCAGTGGGTGCAGGTTAACTCTCAGGATGTCAGTCAGTGGTGTCCTGCTGTTGGTTGGTGCCCAGTTCCCAGCAGGGCCTGGTACTTCCCACAGCAGAGCACCATTGTCAGACATCTTAGAAGTGGCTTTTCACTCCCTGTGAGGTGTGCATGCTTCAGTGTGAGCTTGCTGGGCCATGTGGGTGGGGGATGTTGAGCTGTGACTACCACTCCCATCATGCTATTGCCTACACCCCCTTCCCAGCATGCCCATACTTCCTTCCTTTTGACTCTGCTTCCCTGTGGGGTAGTGTGCCTGTGCTGACAGGATGGCTGACAGTGTTGTCCTGGCGTTTGTTTGGCTACAAGTCACAAAAGTGTCCCTGTGCTTCACACAGCATAACCCAGTGTGGTTGTTCTTTGTGGGATATTTAATTAGAGTGTGAGGCATTGCATTCTCCCAGGTGAGTTGTGTGGAGTTTGTGTTAAGGGTGTGTCAGAGCTGTCAGACCTCCTTGCCACCCAGCCAGATATCCCACCATGGAACGTGCTTCCATTGCAGGGAGTGCAAGTTGGCTTTCAGGATGTCAGTCAGTGGTGTCCTGCTGTTGGTTGTTGCACAGTTCCCAGCAGGGCCTTGTGCTCCCCACAGCTGTACCCAGTGTCAGCCATCTTGTCAGTTCTTTTCCACTCCCTGTGATGTGAGCATGGTTCAGAGTGGTGTTGATGGGCCAATTGTGAGGGTGACCAATATCTGTGACTACCACTCCCATCATGCTATTGCCTACACCCCCTTCCCAGCATGCCCATACTTCCTTCCTTTTGAGTCGACTTCACTGTGTGTGAGTGTGACAGCAATGGCAAGATGGCTGACAGTGTGGTCCTGTTGTTTGTTGGTGCACAGTTCCCAGCAGGGCCTTGTGCTCCCCACAGCAGTACCCAGTGTCAGCCATCTTGTCATTTCTTTTCCACTCCCTGTGATGTGAGCATGGTTCAGAGTGGTGTTGATGGGCCAATTGTGAGGGTGACCAATATCTGTGACTACCACTCCCATCATGCTATTGCCTACACCCCCTTCCCAGCATGCCCATACTTCTTTCCTTTTGAGTCAACTTCACTGTGTGTGAGTGTGACAGCAATAGCAAGATGGCTGACAGTGTGGTCCTGTTGTTTGTTGGTGCACAGTTCCCAGCAGGGCCTTGTGCTCCCCACAGCTGAGGCCAGTGTCAGACATCTTTGAAGTGGCTTTTCACTCCCTGTGAGGTGTGAATGCTTCAGTGTGAGCTTGCTGGGCCATGTGGGTGGGGGATGTTGAGCTGTGACTACCACTCCCATCATGCTATTGCCTACACCCCCTTCCCAGCATGCCCATACTTCCTTCCTTTTGACTCTGCTTCCCTGTGGGGTAGTGTGCCTGTGCTGACAGGATGGCTGTCAGTGTTGTCCTGGCGTTTGTTTGGCTACAAGTCACAAAAGTGTCCCTGTGCTTCACACAGCATAACCCAGTGTGGTTGTTCTTTGTGGGATATTTAATTAGAGTGTGAGGCATTGCATTCTCCCAGGTGAGTTGTGTGGAGTTTGTGTTAAGGGGGTGTGTGAGAAAAGCTGCTGGTAACTATGGTCAGAGCTCAGTCCTCCTTCCCACCCAGCCAGATATCCCACCATGGAACGTGGTTTCATTGCAGGGAGTGCAAGTTGGCTTTCAGGATGTCAGTCAGTGGTGTCCTGCTGTTGGTTGTTGCACAGTTCTCAGCAGGGCCTTGTGCTCCCCACAGCAGTACCCAGTGTCAGCCATCTTGTCAGTTCTTTTCCACTCCCTGTGATGTGAGCATGGTTCAGAGTGGTGTTGATGGGCCAATTGTGAGGGTGACCAATATCTGTGACTACAACTCCCATCATGCTATTGGCTACACTCACTTCACCAGCATACACAGAATTCCTTCCTTTCAGTGAGCTTCCCTGTGAGGTGGTGTTCTAGTGGTGGCAAAATATCTGACTGTGTTTGGTGGTTAGATTTGTGCCACTGCCTTGCTCTATTTGTTGTTAGGTTTGTACATGTCATGACACAGTTACATATCACTATGAGATGGCATGTATTGTGTTTATCTGACTAACATACACATCTTGGGATGATTATCTTTTGGTTGCTGTGGATTTGCTAAGGGTGCATGGTTTGACTATCCCCTTGACAGTGATGTGTGTGTATTGTCTCACAATATTGTGTATATTGGTTGTGTACTCACCAGGCTCTGGGATGTTTGATAGTCCATATACGCTGACTGGTGGTAGGATGGCCCGCACCTTCTCCTCCCAGGGCCTGAGGTATACTGGTTTGGCAGGAGGGCCACTGCCGGTGCGATTACTCAGGCGTAATCCTTCTTGAGTAGGTCCTTGACCCTCCTGCGCACATCATACCACCTGTTCTGGATGTCTTCCTTTGTGCGCAAACATGGTGATTGTGCGTTCACCCTGTCGACGATCCTCTACCACATCTTGGTTTTCTGCGACATGGGGGTCTGTTGGACCAATGTACCAAACAACTGTGGCTCTACCCTGAGGATCTCATCTACCAGGACTTCCAATTCACTGTCTAGGAACTTTGAATTCTTCTTTGGGGGCATGGTGATGGGTGGTGGTGGGGATTGATGTGTGTGTGAGTGTGCAAGTGAGGGTGGGTGAGTGTAGGTTTTGCTGGGTGTATGTGAGGGTGCTATTTGGGAGGTGCTAATGGTGTGTGGCTTGTGTGATGGATGAGTTGTGAGTGTGTCTGTGGTTGTTGTCTGATGGTGTTCTGTGCTGGCAGGTCAGTTGAATTTGGAAAGGATCATGGTAGGGATTTGTGGCCTTTATATGGGTGGAGTTGGGGGTGTGTCCTTGTTCCATGTTTTTTCCCCTGTATTTATTGACTTTGTCATTGCTTGTTTGGCCCTTTTTTTTGTATTTTTTCCTTTGTGTTTTTAGGCATGTAGGAGACGTTCTTCTGACCGAGTAGGACGCTGCAGTTGGCTCGTGCGGGCTTCTCCGAGTCTTTCAAGCTGTGTTCCTGATGGGTTTCATGTGCGGCGTACGCGTCGGTCGCGGAGTATTGGGTTGCTTCGGCTCGGTTTTGTATGCGTGTCGGTCGTATGGCTTGGGCTCCGTGCGACTCGGTCTGGTTTTACACGCATTGCATCGTACTGCGCGGGTCGGAGTTCGCGGGTACGTTTCTGTCAGGTTCATTCCTGGTGCGTGTCGGTCGGTTCGATTCGCGTAGTTTCCCGGCCGGATAGCTGGTTTCTGTGCGGTTTGCTCGTTCGGCTTGTGTTCCGTACGAGTCGGTCGTAATTCACATGCATTTCATCGTACTACGCGGATCGGGCAGCGCCGGTACGTGTCGGTCGGACAACATTCCCGTACCGAGTCGGTCGGTATGTTTTCCGGCCCGAATCGGAATCGGCCCCTTAATGTTGTTTTGTGTGATTTGGTTGAAGAGAAGCTCGCGGTTGGGAGCCACTTCACGTCGCTAAAGCTAAGGTTTGTTTTCTTTGTTTTAAATAAGTTTTAAATGTATTTTGAACCTAGTTAGATAGTGTTTAGTGTGTTTAGATATTTATTAGCAATATTCGGAACTGTAATATGTTATAGTTACGTGTTGTGTTTTTCCATATTTTTAACGTTATGGAGGCCTGTTTAGAGAGTTAGAAATACGGTGTTTAATGTGTCTTTTTTTCAAAATTAAAGTTAGTAGTAATGTTAGTAAGTGTTTATGTGTTCTTTTATGTGGGTGGGAGTGTATGTGCTTTTGTTTTGAAAGTTTGTATTTTCAGAAGTTACCGGTGTCGGAAGGAGCCGTGTTTTTTTTTTTAAAGAAGTGTATGTCAGTTTTATTGACTAATATATTTCTTACACTTCTTTACATTTTTCGGCTTTCCTGGAGCGTTTTTTAATATTTTCTACATTTTCTGTTTTTTTATGGTTTTCCTATGGACGATCTCTACATGGAGTATTCATTTTTTTCTACAGTTGTATTTTTCCATTTTTGGGGGGGAAACTTTTGTGGATTATTTTATCCTTATTTAATTGGATTGTATCAGAAGAAAATGGATTTTACAGCAATTGGAAGAAATTTGGTAAGTTTATTAATTATTTTTTATTGTGGGAGGGAAATACATTTCTTTATTATTGCTGTTGTGTTTTATTTTATTAAAAATATCATTAATGTGTGTTAATATATTTTATTTCAAAATTAAAAATATGTTACACACAGTAATTATATTTGTGATAAAATTAATACATTTTTGTTGTATGCTATGTTTAAAAGATGAGTATTTTGTATTTTATTTGTATTGATCTTTTAAAGTAGAGTTTTTGCTATCATGTCTAGATACTCCAGGCCTTTTGTACTAGGGTACAGTTTTACTTGTTGTTCTAGGTATTTGTGCATTTGTTTAGTCTGTTTTGATGTTTTTGGTGTTAGTTGAGTTACAGATTGTTCCATTCGGAACTCTTGATAACTCTGTTCTTTTTGTAGGCATGATATAAATTTTTCTAGTGTTGGTTTGACTCTACCTGTTGATTGAAGGAAGACGTTATGCCATCCTTCTACTGCGTTATTAGTTTTGGCTTCCCCATTTAATGTGCTTCTGTATACGTTCCACCAGGGAATTCGAAATTTAGGGTTTCTTCTGTGGCCAGATCTATGTAATCTGCCGACCCATGTGTCCTCAAAATAGTCCAATAGTGGACTTAGTTTTTGTTCATGTTGCTTGTAAAAGGTGCTGTCTATTAGTATATTGTAATGTTCTGCGACATCTGTGTCAGGCACATAAGCTAGTGCTGTTAATTTTTTTATTTGAAATGCAAAAGAAGAATTAGTTGCATATTCAATGCTTAGTGCTGATTTTTGCATGTGCCTCCATAAGCATTGGTTAAAATGATAGTAACAGCCTTGTATGCAGGTTTGGGGGTATGTCTTTAATATTGCGTTAATCATTGACTGCTCAAAATCTATGATGATTTTTTGTGGGTAATAATCATTAGTTTGTTGTTTTATTGTATTTAATACTTCTACGTATGTTGAGTTGTGTTTGTTTGGTAATAATGCGTAGATGAATGGAATATTGCAATTATGATGTAGCCCATGTATTGTGTACAGTTGGAAAAAGGGCTTGGGACATGTTGTAAAAGTCCCATCCATCATCCAGTATTGACATTGTTGCAGTTTTACTAGATTAGTTGCAGTTCCAAATATTATTAATCTTTTTTCACTGCTTTTATTATCAAAATGACAAATGGTTCTTTATTTAAAGTTATAGATTGTTCGGGATAATTATAACTTCGTTAAATGTTTTAGGAATTGGGATGGAAGTAGTAGTAGCCCTTTTAGTACGTGCTATAGTTCTCTTCAATGAAGCTAGAGATGGCATTTGTGAAGTAGCTTGTTTTGGAATTTTGGGCAGCTACTCTTTTAAAATTACACTTGTTGGTTTTTGGGAACTTGTGCTAGCTTCTTTAATTGTTTCCAATGCATCTCTGACTTCTAGTTCTGTAATGTTTGGTAGGTGGTTATGTTCTCTGGTGTAAAGTACTGTAGTTTCCCTTGTTGTAGCACGCCCGTAACATTTATTGGAATAGTATTTGCAGCATTTCCAGTTAACTTTTAATCCAAATTGTTTTTCCTGCGTATAAACGTATCCCATATAGCACAATAAAATTTTTCCTTTCTGGCTTGTAATAAACTGTGCTCTTTCAGTCATTTTGATGCAGGAAAATCTATGATAAATGTATATTATAATTATTAAATATGTTGTTATATGTATTTGAATGTTTAAAAAAACATTTTCTTAAAATATACTTACAAAGTTGGTCTATATGTATTTGAATCTGATGATGTTTATTCTTTAGTTGTGGAATGTTCTTTCTGTATTTTCTTTGTCTGAAAAACAAAAGTAAATTCGTTTTATTATTTGTTTCTACATATTTTATATGGGGTGGGTAGGGTGTTTGGGATGGGTTTTGAGTTTGGGTGGGTGTTTTATCTATTTATTTAATATAGTTTGGAAAATACTTACTTTGTTAGTTGTATCTTTTTTTGATGTTTTCTGTAGTTTGTTAGTTTTCTTCAGAGTTGTTTGTAGTGGAAATATAAAATAGAATGAAGACATTAATTAATTTTTAGCTTATGTATATTATTGTTTAACGTTTTTTACTTTTAGTATTATTGAGTATAATTTAGTTTACTTACTTTTGATAGAGTTTCTTCTTTTTATGTTGATCTTCTTATGTGTTTAGTTGAATTTCTGTAGAGTTTCTCCTTCTTCAGCTTTCTTTATTTTAGGTGTGAAATAGGAATGAAGTTTAATTGTTTATATAGTGTTTTGGATGTTGTTATTTTCATTTATTGGTTAGTTTGAATTTTGAGTGTTTCTATTGGTTAATTTGTATTTTTTTTAAATTGTTTTGGTAGTTAGTTTCCAAATAAGGAAAACGCTAATTAGTAGTAAGTTGTGTATACTTTTGTATATATATTTAAATGGTTTTTGTTATATGTTATATTATATAATTAAATTATAATAAAAATATTTTATATTATTAAAGTTTAATGTAATAATGTTGTAAATAATGTTTTCGTATTTTCTTGTTGTGTTAATATATTTTATTTGAAAAAAATGTTCTTTAATTTAATTAATTTTGTAATGTGTTTTTAGTCATTTATTTATATTTATGTTGTTTTAATTTGATGTTTTTATACTTTTATATAGTGTTGTCGATATACTTGTGGTCAATATTTTGTATCTAGTTAATGTATTTTAATGAAGTTCGATATTTTTAAACTTCGATAAGTATGTTAGCGATATTTGTGATGTCGATATTTATGTATTTCGATATTGTATCTTCGATATTTTAGTAATTTTTTAATTAAGTATATAATGTCGATATTTATGTCATCGATAATTTTGTGTCGATATAATTGTAGCTCGATATTCTGTCTGTCGACATTATGTCAGTGATTCAGCTAATACATCTCTCTTGACAGTATTCAATGTACTGGAAAATATTATCATACTATCAGACATTTCATTCCCACAGTCGCATAAGAACAAGTTACAAATTGGCATTCCCTCCTCTTCTTCCATTCCTCTCCTATCCTCTCCATGTGTATTACTCTCAGTACTCTCCCTCTTCTCCAATCCCTTCTGTTCTTTGGCATATATCTCACTCTTGCTATAACAAGCCTTTTCCTCTTCCCATGCCCGACTCTCACCACATGTTCTTTCATTTCTCTCTTGAGGATGGTGTATGATGGAGTCTTCTTCCAAACCTTGAGGGCTGCCCTGGAAAATGACCGGTGCACTGTTGTTTACTTATTGAATTTTGGAATTTCAAGCTCTAGTACTTCTTATTCCAGGATTTTCTGTATTCTCCAAGAATGTGCAGTTTTTTTTCTTTTTTAAATAAAGAAATAGCTTGGGATGTTTGGTGTACAGCCTTATAGGTTTTATACATGTGGGAGCCAGTTCAGAGATAAAAGTAGTAGTGATATCTGCTCAGCTTTCTTTGTTTTAGTGATTAACAACACTGGGGAGTAAAATACAAGTTCAAAGGCAGATTTCTTGATTCAAGCAGGCTTTTTTTACATCTCTCATTTCACTCTTTATATGTATCACTCCCTCAATGCCACCTATTCTACCATCCTTCCTCTCTCTCTCCCCATATATTACAGTTACCACACTTCCATTTCAACGATACCTTCCCTTACTCTCCCTGTGCCTTACTCTCACGGCCCCCACCTCATCCCTTTTTCTCTCCCCATGTTCCACTCTGAAAAATATTTCTCCTCTCTCATACCTCTTCTTCCACTCCTCATCTGTCAATCACGCACATGCAGTAATTTTCCCATTCCTCCCTTTTCTATCCATATTCCCACCACTGTTCGGTACATCATCTCAGTGGTGTAGTGTCAAACTTGTTTAGGGGCAACCAGGGAATACTGGGCCATAGCCCTGGGGACTGGGTTTTTTTGCCTTTGATGTCCCCAGGTCTGTAATGCATGGGTCTGTAAACAGGGCCAAATACAACCTCTTCAGCCCTTAACTCTCGGTGGTAGTGATGGCGAGCACTTACAGACTTGTCAGGGAGGTAGTGTGGGAGTACTCAAGCTCAGAGCTCAGTAGTCACTCAGCAGTGCTATGACTGGGTGTCCAACTCAGTGCTTTAGTAAAGAAAAGTACTTTAATCTACACACTTAAAGCATAACATTCCACAGAACTGGCCACAGGTACAATTAGCACACTGGCACTTGGGCTACTGTGCCTTGGACTCTTCCCCCACTTCGCCCCTTCTCCCGGGTGTCCCCCTTTTGGTACTTTTAGGCAACGTCTACTGCTGGTGTTTAGAGAATCTCATGGTCATATATCAAGGCGCAGGTAGAGACTACCCCTTAGTTCAGTTTGTAGAGCTCAGTTAGTCAACAAGTCCCTTTTTCAATAAACTGGTCACCATTATCCTGTTCCTGGTGACTGGCAGGGACATGCAGCACGTGTCAAACCTCACTACCGCTTCTGCAGGGGAATGCACTGGTTGGAGGTATGATCCACATTCCAGCAGAGGTCTGCAGCAGACAACATTTGGGACTAGCGCCCATTGTTCCTGCATATGATTGGTTGCTTCAGTCGACGGAGAAGTTCTCCAGTAGACCCTCTTTTGAGTCATGGGTGAGGTGTGACAGTGGGATCACCAAAGGTCTAAGGTAATGGCAGCATGAGGACGCCAGAGCTGTGTCTACAGCTGCCCTGGAAGTTAGCTTGGGTGCAGTTCTTGATGCCAGCAGCACAGCCCGGCTTGGGCAGAGTCTTTTGGTGACAGCACAACCCGCCTTGGGCAGAGTTCATAGTTGCAATGGCAAAGTCTGCCTCAGGCATGATCCTCACATACAGCAGCAATGACTGCATTCCGTGATTCCCACATGGAACCTCTTCATACGGAAAGACTGAGCCCATGCTTCTAAGGGCATGCAGACCACTCTCCAGAGTGTTTCTTCTTCTGGAGGACCCATACATTACGGGAGTCGGCTGCTTCAGGCACTCTCAGGACATTCACATCTCCTGCAGGGTTGACAGGCTCTTTCCCTCTCTTAGTAGGTAGGCTGGCTCTAGGTGCTTCAAGTCAGAGGAACAGCCTCTTCCATCAAGGCAAGACTTCAGGTGATGTCCCCTCTCCTCTGGGAAGCTAGCTGTCAAACATTCACAAGCTTTAGCTGCACAGCAGTTCCCTGAGTACTCTGAGGAGGACTCCATTCTTTGGTCAAAGAATGTTTGGAACTTGAACATGTGAGTCAGTGACTCCCACTTTTATACAGTCAAAGTAGACAGGAGATGTGGATTCACTGTCTGCACTTTCAGATCACGTTTAAGGTGGTTCTTCTGTCAAGTATCCTTTCCAGGCTATTTTCCAGACACAGAATATGCCTAGAAGGATGTTCCTTACAGCCGGGTAGTCTCCAGCCTGGACTACCTAAAACAGTCACAGAGATGTGAGCTTTCTGAACCTGGCTATCGACATCCACTCTGAGGAGTGATCAGGGAAGAGACCAGTAGCGACTCCTCGAGGGAGTGCTGCGGGCGGTGGGCGGGGGCGGTGGCAGGGTGGGGGGTAGTAGAGCTACGGTCGGAACAGAGTTGAGTAAATACATAAATAAAGCGAATTACATTGCGCGTGCTGCATCGACAAATGACGATGCAGCGCGCGCAATGTAATTTGTTTTCTTTCTTTATTTATTTACTCAACTCTGTTCGGCCGTATGCCGTAGTTTACTATCCCCCACCCTGCCCCTCCCCCCACCCCGCCCCTCCCCCCACCCCGCCCCCACCCCGCCTCACCGCCCCACAGCACTCCCTCGAGGAGCCGCTACTGGAAGAGACAAAAGGCGGAACTCACATAAAGGGGTCCCTTTCATTTTAACAACGGAGACCGCTGTCCCGTCCTCCACCCTCAACATCCAACAAAGAGCAGTGCTACAGAAGACATCACCAGCAGCTCCTCCCAGAAAACAATCTAATGTGTTCTCAGCCTTTCCTTCATTGTCTAGGTCTCCTCTTCATCTCCAGCTACAGGAATTTTAACAATACACTTCCTCTTTAGGAAAACAACCCCACCTCCATCTTGTGCACAAGAACAGGCCAGAGGCTTCCAAAACAAAATCCAGAGGCCTCCGTTTTCTGGCTCATCCATGCACACAATGGATATACCAGACATGGCACATAGGCAAAAAAAACACAAAATACATTTGGGGTGTGAGTGCTAGGATCTGGGTTAGGGAAGAGAAGTGCAACTTTCGATGAGTGGGCTTGTGGCTCTCCACTCCAGTGACAGATAAAAGGATCTGGTCTCATCTATGGATCACATAACACAGTACACTGTCACCACTACTCTACATGCTAAGCTCATGATAAGGACAGTAGTTCACTGTCAGTAACTGAGGGCATGCCTGATGTGCCCATCCAGGTGACAGGACAGCTCCAGGATCTCTCTCATGTCGATTGGCAGGCACACACTAGGTTAGTGAGAGGCTAGAGCCAAAATCAAACACGAGGATACCAGTTACTGGTCACTCAGGTAGGGGAGTAGGAGTTTACCCATGAAAGGGTCATTTCCATCCAAACAATGTTCTATCATCCTCAGAGCAGCAGTGGAACAGGGGCTTGGAGTCTGAGGGACCCACTGCACCCCAATTAAGGCTTTCTTTTACTATTTAAATATGTAACAGCATTAACGTACTTGATTAGCACCCTGCCACACTACTGTACTAATGATAATCTGCAATAAAGCCAGTGGTTCACGAGACAGCTTTATGATGCTTCAATATAAGTTGCGATGCTCTGACCAGTAGTCCGTTAGAAGTCAGTGGGGTGGAAGGGAGCATGTGTTGTAGTGTTTTCTGGGTTTATATTTTTGGAAACTATAACAACAAGTGATAATTCTTTTTCACATAGGATCCCAAACATATTTGATGAATTAATCTGATTTTAGTTTAAACAAATTTATTATAATGTATAGAAATGGGTTTCTTAATGTGTTTTTCGTTAGGCCACATTTTAGTGTAAACGCCATCTTGGACCAATGCTATCTCTGTCGCTCATTCTTGTCCCTCCCATGCCCCTCACCTGCGTCCATCCTTTTCCTGCAAGCTCCGCAGAGTGAAGTGAAGCTGATGTAATGGTTTATTTCCACTGTTGTGAATACATACTTTTGTATGAACTTTCCCTGTTCATGTTTCAAATTCAAGAATGGTCCTATTCATAGGAAGATTTATTGTTAAATGTTTCATATTTTGTTCGAACATCCCTGATAGTGCTTAGTGTTAAGGTAAGGACATTTGTTATTCTTATTTAGCAAAGAATTGCTACTTTTGCTCACACCACAATGATTCTGCTGCTGTACTGATTTGTTATGCAAGAATTGTGTGTAAGAACTCCTTGATTCTGGGGGTGAGCCAGACATTTTTTGAGAATTTTGATGTACTACTTGGGATACTGCTCGAGCTTTATTTGATTTTGCTGCTCATTTGGGACATAAAATGTTTTCTGATTTTAACTACCCTGTATAACTTTATATTTGAAGCCTTCATGGCGTTTAACTTTTCGCTGACCTAGAACTCAATTATTGAGTGGCCCCAATAATTTTTTCTTGTTACTCTGCTAAATTGATGTTTGGTAGGGGGTCTTTTCGTGAAATGTCACTACGCTGGAGATCTGTATCAGGTAAACTTTGGGTGATTTGAATTTTGGGGTGTCCTGGATTTTGAGGTACAGTTTTTGCTCCCGCACACTGCATGAGCCTGGGGCGACCTGTCACGCCCCTTGGGGTGAGATAATTCAGCATGGCATAGGGGGTCCGTCTAATGTGCTAGTGGAGAGGGAGATGCTTCTTTGACTGCAGAGCTACTCTTGTCCAGGGCTGCTTTCGACAAAATGTATGTAGCAGATGAATATGTGAGCAGAACCCACAACTGGCGTTGTCGATTATTGTTCAACGTGCATCTGTCTGGACGCAATTAGTCTCATTTAATTTGCAGTGTTCTTAACAATATCCTATCCAACTCTACAAAAATTAAACCAGTCAAAAAGCAGAAATGTTTAGTGTTCCACGGCGGGGGCAGAAAATAAGCATCCCGTTCCCACAGCCGCAGCTCCTTGTGTTTTATTTTAGTGGAGGATATAATGTTACAACTCGCGGCTTATAAACAACCGTTTCCTGTACACCGGAAGAAGGCCACGCTGCTTCGATTAATGGAGCTGTCCCCAGGACCGGGCTCTGTGCAGTAACAGCGCGAGGGCTGAGGAGGGGCTCCTGGGGGGTTGCGCATTTCCATCACCCTCATCAGTTCCAGGTGGCTGCGGCTCCTCGGGGTGGATTTGGCCACGGTCCATATTCTCCCGAGGTGGCCCCACCGAATCCTGGTCTCGGCACTGCGAGGGACTGAGGTGTCATCTGATGACGGATGGAAACCAAGAGAAATTGAAACATTTTTGGCAACTGAATTGAAATTGATGTCGTTATTCAATTTCTCTAATATATATATATTCCCTTGAGGTGGAAATACCCCTACTTTGAACCATGTCCTATATAGCACCGAGTGAGCGGATGAGGCAGCAAACCTGGCATTCGTTCAGGGGTTTGCACACCCTGAGGGAATTATGAAATTCTTAAATTTCCTTTCTTCCTTCTCTGAGACCTTCTTATCGTCTTTTGTCTTTCTTTCTCTCCATCCCTCTTTGACTTTTCATTCTTGCTTTCCTTCTTTCTTTCATCCTTTCTGTTCTTTTCGAATCATCCATTCATCCTGCCTTTTGTACTTCCTTCCATGCATGAATCCTTCCTTTGCCAATCTTTCTTTTTATCCATCTTTCCATCCCTCCATCCTTCCCTCCATCCTTATTTGTCATTTCCTTCCTTCTTTTTTCATCTAATATCCACTCTTCCTTCTCACCATCCATCCATTTATCGCTCTATCATCCAACGTCTTTTCTTTCCATCCATCACTATATCTTTTCTACCATTCATCCTTCTCACCACCCAACAATCATCCATACTTCTCTCCAGTCACCCTTTTTCTCCATCCATCTTTTCACCCTCTCCTCCATCCATCCATCTCTCCATTCATTCTCTCTTGATCCTTCTCTACATCCATCCTTCTCTTCATCCATCACTTCATCCATCTATCTCTGCATTCATCCATACTTCCATCCTCTCACCAGCCTTCTGGTGAGAGGATGCCTCCTCTCCTTCTACCAACCCCTCCCTCCCACTGCATGAGAACATATTTATGAGCTTCTCTGAGACCAGAGACACTACCCAAAACAAAGGAACCATAAACAAAAACTTAAATCTTTCATATTACACAAAACTACCCAGTGACACCCCCCCCCCCCTCTAAAGTTGGTAAAGTGGGGGGTCGGGGGTTACTGACTCCCCTGAAGTGAATGTATTATTTAGTCCTTGGGGATACATCATTTTGGCAATCTACTGGTTAACTTAATAACAAAGCATGTTTTTATATATGTCACAAGAACCAAGTGCTAAGTGTAACAAATTGGGATGTTGTTTGACTGGGGTGTGAGGCCTGGTCAAGCAGCAAACACAATCCTTGCCAGGGGGTAAGGCACAAGCAACCACAAATTAAGCTGTGCTCAACCCTCTGATAGCTTGGCACAGAGCAGTAAGGCTTAACTTAGAAGCAATGTGTAAAGTATTTGTGCGACACTTCAAATAGTAATAAAGTGAAAACATCACACAAAAAGGATCCCACACCAAATTAGAAAAATAGAGCTTTCTTTACTAAATAAAAACAAGACCAAAACGACAAAAATTAATCAATTAATCAATCAATCGGATTTGTAGAGCGAAGCTGCATCACCTGTGAGGGTCTCAATGTGCTGGGAGAATGAGCTGCCTGTTCTCTTATTGGTTGAACATCCAAGTCTTGAGGTTCTTCCTGAACTGCTGGAGCGATGATGAGGCTCAGAGGTGCACGGGGAGGTTGTTCCAGGTCTTATCCACCAGGTGGGAGAAGGAGCGGCCTCCGCTGTTCGTTTGGCGGATGCGACATGTGGCTGCTAGGAAGAGGGATTTGGAGCAGAGTCTCCTGGTAGGTTGGTGATAGTTCATTTGGGTGTTGAGGTACACTGGTCCTTCTCTGTGTAGTGCCTTTTAAGCATGGTTGAGCAGCTTGAACTGGCATCACTTCGCGACTGATAGCCAGTGGAGTTTCCTGCGGTGCAGGGTGATGTGAGTCCATCTGGAGAGGTCGAGGATGAGTCTGGCTGCAGTGTTCTGGATAGTCTGGAGTTTCATCATGAGTTGGGCGGTTGCTCCAATCAGTAGAACCAGAGATATGCAATTTTAAAGATTTTAGTGAAAATAGTGCCAAAAAGTACAAAGCGTCAACTGTGGTTATCTGGTCGCACTGGACCAGACAAAGTCACAAGATCAGGCTGACTGCGATGGAGCGTGGGCTGGCTACAGGGACCCGGTTAGGCCCACTGAGCAAAATACCTAAACTACTGGTTTGCAGAGTGCTGCGAGGATCCGTGTTGAAGATGCGCCGCGCAGCCGAAGCAATGCGTTGGTTCTAAGACCCGGCGAGGCTGTGATGCGAGGGCCTGCATCGTCATCAAGGATCCTATCAATGGGGCTTGCAATGTGAATTCCGGCATTGAGGATACTGCGCGCAGTCTGGGCGATGCGTCAGTTACGAAGAGCTGCAAGGCTGCAATGTGCTGTCCGGTGCCATTGTCGAGGCAGCTGATGATGAGCGATGCGATGACCTGCACCAGGGATGCGTCATGCAGTGGCGGTTCCCATGGCCTGCGAAGCGATGCAGGTCTTTGCAACAAGTCCAATCCACGCATTAGCAGCAATGCTTCGGCTCTGCTCAGGTTTGTGACACACAGCGGAGGAAGTGAGTCAGTTCCGCTGGATCAACAGAGGCTTGTAGAGCACCTTAAGCCCACTTTCAAGGCTCCAGGACTGGTGTGACACCACTTGGCAGGGTAGACTCTCAAATGGCAGAGTCCAGGTGCCGGTGCAAGGTTGTTGGAAGTCTTTTGTGTCCCTAAGGCTTCAGATACGGAGACCACCCAACTAGCCCTTTGAGTCACTCTGGGTTCTGGGTTCAAGAGGTGCATGTCAGTCCTTCAAACTCAGGCAAGAGAGCGACAGGGAAGCAGTCCTTCAGAGCAGCAGTCGAGCAGAATAGCAGTCCTTTCAGCAGGACAGCAGTCATTCTTCCTGGCACAGGATCCACAGGTCCAGAAGTCTACTGAAGAGTTGGTGTCTGAGGTCCAGTATTTATACACAGTTGTGCCTTTGAAGTGGGGAGAAGCTTCTTTATGCATGACTTTGAAGTTCACAGGTGCCCTACCTTCCTGGCACTGGCTCCAGATTAACTACAGGGGATATGCAGCCCTTTATGTGGAGAAAGGACACAGCCTATTCAAATGTAAGTGGGGCTGGACCCATCAAATCCCTCCCATCTTGCCACTGATGTCCCATCCAGTCACACCTAACTCTCCATTGTGTGTGGCTGTCTAAGAGAAATACACAAGGCTTAACTATCAACTACACCCAGTCTTGTGACCCAGAGACAGGCTGCAGGCACCAAATGGCTATGGCAAGAAAATGTCACCTTTCTTAAAGTGGCATCTTCAGAAATTTAATTTAAAACATGACTTCATCATGAGGTAGGATTTTTCATTACAATTCCAGAGACACCAAACATGAACACCAAACATGTTCCCATTTGGAAATTAAACATATAAAATGTAATAAGATAGCTCCAGCATTATCCTATGGGAGAGGTAGGCCTTGTAGTAGTGAAAAATGAATGTAAGAGTTTTTCACTATCAGGACATGTAAAACGTAAACGTATAAGTCATACTTTTTAAATACATTGCACCCTGCCCTCTGGGCAGTGCAGGACCTTCCCTCGGGGTGAATTATATGTATTAAAAAAAGAAGGTTTGGGCCTGCAAAAGGTTTACTTTGCCAGGTCAAAATGGCAGTTTTAAAAAAAGTTTAGTCTGCGATGGCAGGCCCGAAACATGTTTAAAGTGCTACTTAAGTAGGTGGCACAATCAGTGCTGCAGACCCACTAGTTGCATTTAATTTACAGGCCCTGGGCGCAGTTAGTACCACCTTACTAAGGACTTACATTAACTTTATTATGCCAATTGGATACAAGCCAATCTAGCATATTTTAAGGAGAGCGCACAAGCACTTTAGCACTGGTTGGCAATGGTAAAGAGCGCAGAGTCCTAAGGCCAGCAAAAATGAAATTCCCTTCATTAAGGTGGAAAAACCTGGAGAGACCATCAGCATTGGCGTAGTCTGTTCCAAGACGGTGTTTCATCGTAAAGTCTATTCCCTGTAAGGAGATGGACCACCTCAACAGTTTGGGATTCTCACCCCTCTTCTGCGGTCTGTCTAAATTCAGAAGTGAGCACCCAACAGGTACAGTCTCAGCTTCTTCAGTGCCCAGACCACTGCAAAGGCTTAACTCTCTATTGCACTCCACCTCTGGGGAAGTCACCGCTTACTTATGAAGGCTAAAGTTTGATCCATATATTTTTGAACAAGGGTGACCCCATCACTTTAGAGAACATAGGGGAATACAATGTGCTAAAAAAACAATGGTTCACTGGGATATAAATCTCTATAACAAAGTGAAAGAGCTTTCTGTAGTTTGAAGACAACAAACATAAACAACTTAAATTTACCAAGTCATATGATAAACAGGTTGAAAGAGCAAAAATCTCTTGCAATTCATTTATTAATTGCATGTTATAAACAATGTAGTACTTGTCATTAAAAAAGAGATCTTGTACTCATGCTTTAAGTAAAAGAGAGGTGCAGTGAAGGGTGCTAAAAGAAACAAGGCAAAGTGCATCACTACTAAAAAAGACTTATGACTCCTATTTATACGAATGATTTCACTGTGATTGAAGTCTCTATAAGTCTTTCAGCCTGTTTATTATATTCCTTGGGAAATTTAAGTCATTCATTTGTTGTCTTCAAACTACAGAAGACTCTTTCACTACGTTGTAGAGATTTATATCCCAGTGAACCATTGTTTCTTTAGCATAAAGGTTGATCCATGCCCTCTTTATTCAGCTGTGAGAGCACGGCCCCTATGCCATGCTAGGAGGTGTCCATCTGGACAATGACTTCCTGGGAGAAGTCAGGGACCTTGAGCACAGGTAATGTGCACATGGCCTCCTTCAGGGCGTCAAAAGTGTTCTGGCACACCTCCGTCCAGATCACCTGTCTGGGCTGCTTCTTGGAAGTCAGCTCTGTCAAGCATGCAACAATGGTGCCATATCCCTTGACAAATCTCCTGTAGTAGCCAGTGAGGCCTAAGAAGGCTCTTATCTCTGTCTGGGTCTTGGGGTGCTCCCAAGCCGGAATTCTCTCAATTTTGGCCTGGAGGGGCGGCACTTTGCCTCCTCCCTCTTGGTGTCCGAAGTAGACCACTCAACCCTGCCCTCTCTGGCACTTACTGTCCTTGATAGTCAGGCCTGCTCTCTGCAGAGCATGGAGCACTTTCCTGAGGTGGCACAAATGGTTTTCCCAGCTAGTGCTGAAGACCGCAATGTTATCTAGATAGGCGGCACTGAAGTTCTCTAACCCTGCCAGGACCTAGCTGACCAACCTCTGGAGAGTGACAGGGGCGTTCTTCAACCCGAAGGGCATTACTCGAAAATGGAAGTGCCCTTCTTGGGTAGAATGCACAGACCTCTCTTTAGCCCCATTAATCAAGGCAATCTGCCAGTACCCGGATGTTAAGTCAAACATACTGAAGAACTTGCCAGTTCCTAGCCAATCTGTGAGCTCATCAGCTCAGGGGATGGGGTGTGCATCAGTCTTTGTGACTGCATTGGGCCCCGGTAGTCCACCCAGAACCAGAGTTCAGGGGTGGCACTTGGAGGGGCAGCCTTGGGGATCCGAACCACAGGGCTAGACCAAGTGCTGTTTGAGGGCTCAATAACCCCTAAATCCAGCATCTTGGAGGCCTCCTCCTTTATGCTGGATCTCACCTTATCAGACAACCTGTAGATTTTACTTTTCACAGGTGCCCAGGTCCCCAGTGCCAATATCATGCAGGGAGTCCTGGGGTAAGGGAGAATAAGGAGGCAAACTGCCCCAACAACTGGCGGCAGTCTCTCTCTTGCTCTAAGGTCAGTGTAGGGAAGAGGCTGACACCCTTCTCTGATCCATCCTCTCCGTGGAAGAAAGGAGGTCGGGGAGAGGTTCACTCTCCTCCTCCACTCCATCATCCGTGACCAGGAGCATGGTTACCTTGGCCCTCTCAAAGTGGGGTTTGAGGTGATTGACTTGTAAAACTCTTAAAGGGTTCCTGGTAGTTTTGAGGTCAACAAGGTAGGTGACCTCACTCTTGCGCTCTTTCACCTCATAGGGCCAGACCAACGGTCTTGAAGGGCCCGGGGCTCCACAAGCTCCAACACTCACACTTTTTGGCAAGGCTGAAACTTCACCAGAGTAGCCTTCTGATTTTACCACTGTTTCATGACCTCCTGGCTGGCTTCTAGATTCGGCTTAGCTTGCTTCCAGAAGCTCTTCATCTGGGTATGGAGTGCCAGCATGTAGCCAACCATTTCCTGGGGGCTTGCTGGGAGCTTGCTCCCAGCCCTCCTTTACCAGACTGAGAGGTCCTCGCACCGAGTGCCTATACAGAAGCTCAAAGAGGCTGAAGCCAACCCCCTGCTGGGGCACCTTCCGGTACGCAAACAACAGGCATGGTAAGAGGATGTCCCACTTCCGTCTCAAGGGCTCTGACAGGCCCATGATCATGCCTTTAAGGGTCATGTTGAACCTCTTAACAAGCTCATTGGTGTGGGGGTGAAAAGGATTGGAGTACTTGAAATTAAATTAAATTAAATGAATAGGATTTATAGAGGGCAAACAAATGCCAAAAGGCATCAAGGCGCTGATAGCAGTTAGTCCTCAAGAAGGACAAGAAGACGAAAATAGAAATTCCATGATCTCAATGCCCGAAAGCATCTATTGCAGAATAAAAAGCCAGGTTTTTAAGGTCTTATGGAATGGGGTGTGAGCCTGAAGAATATAGATGGAACAAGGAAGAGAGTTCCATTGCTTGGAGGCTGCCACTGAAAAGGCTCAGCCTTCCCACCTAGCCTTTCGGTATTTAGGAACAATTAAAAGATTTTGATTTGAGGGTTGAAGCTGTTTAGAGGAATTATACCATTGAAACATATCTTTAATTTCTTCAGGCCTGATGTTATGCAGTGCCTTGTGAATGATGCATAAAGCATTTGAAGGTAATATGTTTGTTCACAGGTAGCCAATGGACCTTCAGAATCTCTGCCGAAACTGATTGAGATTTAGGAACATCAAGAATCAATCTTGTTGCCACATTTTGGACCAACTGCAGTTTGTCTATTACAGTCTTGTTAATATCCAGGCACATTACAGTAGTCTAACCTGGATGAGATCAGTGCCAAAGCCACTTGCTTACGCACCGGGAGGGAAATGTAAGGAAACACTTTCCTAGGAGTCCTGATCATGCAAAAACAGCTCAAACCATTCGATTCACCTGAAGGTCAAATGATAGGTTTTTGTCAACCAGTACTCCAAGGTTCTTTGCGGAATCTTTTGGAGTGGGCAATGTACCCAGCATATCTGGCTTCCACAGATGGGTCCATATGGATGGTTGACTGCCAAAGATCAAGACCTCCATTTTGTCTCCATTAAGTCTGAGGTAGTTTTTTCCCATTCAGATGGCAACTGCCTGCATGCAGTTTTTAAATTTGGTGGATGTTGCCTCCGTGTCCTTAGTGATAGACACAATTGTTTGTGTGTCATCGGCATAACTTGTAGGTTACCCCACACTCCTTCCACATGGCCTTCATGTACTGATACATGAAGACCACGGTCCAACACCACTTCCTTGTACACTCCCAAATGGATAAATATCCCCATCAGTGCCCTGGCCACTGCAGGCACTGTCACCGTCCTTAAAGGATAGCCTCCAGGTACCGGGTGGCATTGTCCAACAAGACCTGGATGAACCTGTTACCCATGAATGTCTTGGGGTCCAGGGGATCAACCATGTCAATGCCTACCCTTTCAAAGGGGTGCCAATGACAGGAAAGGTTGCAGAGGAGATTTGCGCTTGCCTTCTGACTTGCCACTGGCCTGTTAGGTAGGCCATGACCTGAAGAAAGCATCTGATGCCTTCCTCATCTGAGGCCAATAAAAGTGGGTGACAAGCCTATCAAAGGTCTTGTCCTGCTCTAGATGACCTGCCAGGGGTATGTTGTGAGCCAGCTCCAGTAGGAAGGCCTTGTAGCACTGGGGGACCACCAACATACGTATTAACCCAGGCTGAGGAACCTTAGGCTTGCTATACAGGAGACGATTCTTCCATTAAATCAGGTGATCACCAGAGGTGTCGCCAGCTGCTTGGGTCTCAGCCTGCCTCTGTAGGCCCTCAAGAGTGGGGCACTCCGTCTGCTCCTTGCAGAACTCCTTCCTGGTGGGATCCCCCTCCTGCTGTCAGTTGGCCATCTCAGGTGGGTTCTCCAGGGCAATAGCAGCCTCACGTGTATGCTCCAGAGCACACCCCTAGGGTTCAGCCTCCTATCGAACCGTGGGAGTTTCAGGAGCGGGTTTCCCATGCCCCTTGCGCTTCCTATTTTTTGGCAGGCACCTGGGCCATTCTTCCAGGCTCCAGGTCTTCCTGACTGCCCTCTCGGGCGGCCATGGACCATGTGGTCAGACACACCCTCTCAGGCAACCCTAACAACTCCAAGTGTGACCTGAGCTCCACCTCCTTCCAGATGGTGCTCTCCAGGTCATTGCTAAGATGACAATAATCCACAGGCTTGGACGGACTCACAGCTACCCTAAAGGTAGGGTGACCAGATTTTGAGAAGCAAAAACCGGGCCAGTCTAGACATAAAAGTAGGAATAAAACCTTCAATCTTACTTATATGTCTGACTTTACCCGATTTTTGCAAACAAGAACAAAAAACCCTCCCCCTTAACTTTGAAAAGACTTCTAGCCTCTACCCTGCGAACCCCTGCTCTCCTCTCTGTCTCCCCTCCCCTGTGCAGACGTGAATCTGCGCTGCCTGAAACAGATACATTATTTAACTAAAGCATACCTTTTAATTCTCCTTTGCAGGATGACTTGACCTTTGCCCCAAAAACCGTGTATTTAAAATTAAGGAAAGCGTCAGGACACCGGGACAGTCCTCTGAAAACCTGGACTCTGGTCACCCTACCTCAAGGAACCTGAGACCCCCCCAACTCAAAGGGAACCAGAGCCACTTGGTGGAATAAATCAGGGACTACCTGCTCTGAGGTCACCAGCTGACATTTGACGGGTGTCATGCTGGCTTCAGTGTCTCTCAGAACCTCTACTCTCTGCCCATTGATGGTGACCCACTGCCTGTATTTCCTAGTATTACTAGGCATGTGAGTTTTCTGAAATATCTCTCTGTCACCCAGGGCCACTAGGTTAACCTTCACACTGTCACCCCCACTAACTGGGACAGTTTCTTCCCAAAGCACTACACTAGCCAGCCCCAATGACTGGCACCCAGTGGGGGACTGCGCCTGCTTGCGATACTTGGCACCCTCTTGAAGTGCCCTTCCTGTTGGCACTCATAGCACTTTAGGGGTTCCTTCCCTGATGACTTACTCTCAGGGAACCACTTCTTTTTCTCAGTTGAGGGTTAGGAGTCCTGACCCATGGAACTATTGTGGTGGACTTTAGACAACTCCTTAGTTTAATGTATGTCTCCCTCCAGCGTCATCTGGTGGGAACCCCACCCACCCCTGCTGTGATCCCCCTCAGATTCCCCTCAGATGGTGCTGGCCCAGTGGTCTGCCTTCTTAGCAAGCTCCCTGGGGTCAGTGAGCTTACTATCAAACAAGTGTTGGCGCAGATCTGAAAAACAAAGACTGAACATGTGCTCCTTTTGCAATCAAATTGCACGGCCCCTGATAATCGTTCACTTCACTGTCCTTCACCCAGCCATCTAGTGCCTTGCAAAAGGAGTACACACAATCCACCGAGGTCTGCTGGGGCAGCTTCTGGATGTCTCTAAAGGTCTGCCTATACTTCTCTGGGGGTAAGGCCGTACTTCCCAACAAGGTCTTCCTTCATGGGGGGATACCTCATCTGGTCCCCTTTCTCTAGGGCCAGTAGAGTGTCCCTCCCCTCACTAGGAATGTGCTTCCACTAGCCGGATAATCCTCCTCAGGGATCTGTAAAGCAATCTCATAAGCCTCAAACCACTTGTTAACTCCATCCCCCACAACAAAGTCGGGCACCAGACCTTTAGGAATATGGACCCTCTTGTCTCCAGATGGCAATGCAGGTATGCTGAAGTCAATAAAATGAATTGAGTTGCGCACACCTTATCTATGCCCACGAATCAAATGATAACTAAAATGTTTCTAGTATGCGTGCAAACCAGGAAGAGGTTGCCTGCCTCTACTAAAACATATCAAAACAAACAAGTGAATCTTCCCCTGATGCCTGGCTGCACAGCAGGAGTTAAACTTCTCTCATACTCCGAAGAGATGTGCCAATATTCAAAATTACAACTAGTATATTTATCAATTAACATTCATTGATTTATTAAGTTGTGAAATGTAACACATTTAACACAAATGTTGATCAATAGTTTGTAACAATATCCGATTCTTTTCAAGGGATATTATACAGCACTTCTTGATATTGATCTTTGCAAGTCGTGTGGTTCTTCAACACTCTGATGTAAAAGAAGCCCAATGCATTTCGGGATGATAGGTCCCTTCTTCTGGGGCCTCTATTATTGCAAACAAATATTCATGCATCGGTAAATGATGCTCTATTGTAAACAAGGATAAGAGCCATAACACAGGAATGTCAACAGCATATTGAGCTTCACATTTAGTAAGCATTGTCGTTTTGCTTCATATTTGAACTGTGTCGCAACACTAGATGTTTAGGTGGTCAGGTGATCATGCTCACTTCTTCATTTCCTGCATTTTTCACGGGATCATGGTGAATTTGTGGTCTCTTCATGATTTTAGCGTCTTCAGCGTTGATTATTTTTCAATGTGCACTATTCTCTCTGGGTCTTTCATCTCACAGTTTTCCATTCGATCTTTCCTTGACATTCCTGTGTTATGGCTCTTATCCTTGTATACAATATAGCATCATTTACCGATGTATGAATATTTGTTTGCATTTGTCAGCATTGAGGCGCCTTAAATCAGGTGACAGGGCTCTGCTCATCATGTTAGATCCATCGGCCGCGTTCGATACTATCTCTCACCGCATCATACTGGACCGTCTCAGCTCCGTTGGAATTAGAGGGCAAGCTCGTAATTGTCTAGCGTCTTTTCTCAAGGGGAGAGGACAAGAGGTATGGTGCCCCCCTTTCTCTGCAAATCCACGCAATTTGAGGGTGGGAGTGCTACAGGGCTCGGCGTTGAGCCCCACACTATTCAATGTGTATCTCATCCCCTTAGCGAATGTGGCAGTCATTCGCGACCAAAATTGTGTCATATGCTGATGACACACAACTACTGTTCTCCTGGAAGAACAATGAGACGTTTACGGGTGAGAAAATCCGAACTTGCCTCAGCGCAGTTTTTCACTGGCTCTCTCTAAACCAACTTAAATGCAATGCTGGAAAGACTGAGCTCCTCTTCTTCGGTCACAAAGCAGAGGAATCCTGACAGCCTTTCTGGCCACCTGATGCCTCACCACCACTTATTCAAAGCTCAGCAGTGAAAAACTTAGGCATTAAATTTGATGGACAACTTGGGTTTCATTCCCAAGTTAACACAGTGGTGTGCACCTGTTTCACCTTACTGCGTATGTTGCGAAAGTTTCTGTATTTTCTGTCATTTGCGGCAAGACAACAAGTGGTCCAAACCCTAATCACAGAGCGATTGGACTACAGGAATAGACTCTACTTAGGCCTACTGGACTACCTGATTGATAGACTGCAGTTGGTCCAGAACGCAGCAGCGCGAAGGATTTTTGGGCTACCCCGCAATTCCCATGTATCAGGGTTTCTTCCTGATCTTCACTGGCTTCCGATCAGGAAGATAATAAGCTTTAAGATCTTGCTTCTTACTCAGAAAGCGTTATACAGAACTGGCCCGCGCTACCTGTGTGCTAGAATTGAGTTCTATGTGCCTGATAGAAACTTGCGCTCTGCCAACCTATGTCTTGCCAAAGTCCCGCGGTTTAGGAAGGCAAGGCCAGGGGGCAGATCCTTCTCTGTCCTGGGCCCCTCTCTCTGGAATAAACTTCCTTTGGAATTCAGATGCATCACGGCTACCCCCCTCTTCCGAAAAACCTTAAAACATGGCTTTTCCCTAACCCCTAAGGGGGTGATTATGATGGCGGAGGGTCCGCCAGCCGTGCGGTGGCAGGCCCTCTGCCATCGGACAGCAATTTCCCCCTGCCAAATTACGATGACAGGGGGAATCGTTTCAGGTCCGCGGCGGTCGCAAAGACCGCCTGCCACGCTTCCACCACAGGCAATCGTACCGATTGCCTGGCGGAGCGGTCAGGATCTTTAAAATGGTGGCGGTGCCTAGCAGGCACTGTCTGCCAAATTACAATGCTGGCTGTAGCCAGCCTTTCCATGGCGGTAAAAACGCCATGGAAAGGCTGGCAGGGATTGGTTTCGGGGCCTGTTGCGGGCCCCCTTGTGTTGGGGGAGGTGGTGGTGCACGGAGGGGTACCCATGTCTCTGCACTAAGTGGCAGGCACCGCATGGTGCCTGCCACGTAGTGCAGGGAAACGCACTACATACATTTTTAACATTGCGGCGGGTGCTGCAGCCAGCAGCACCCACCGCAATGGTGTCTACGTGCAGGACCACCGCCAGACAGGCGGGTGATTCCAGGCACCGCTACGATGGCGGGAGGACTCGAGTCCGCCCGCCATCGTAATGATCTTATTTTTCTTCTCCGTTGGTTAACCCCACTTTCTGCATCAGCGCCAGGACACTCCTTGGAGTAACAGTCGCGCTTTAGAAATATTATACATACATACATACATTGTCAGAGTGAGGCACAAGCCAACCCCAAATTAACCTGTGCTCAACCCTCAGGTAGCTAGGCACAGAGCAGTCAGGCTTAACTTAGAGCCAATATGTAAAGTATTTGTGCAACACTTGAAACAGTAATAAATTAAAATAAACACAGAAAAATTATCCCACACCAAATTAGAAAAATAGAGTTTTCTTTGATAAATAAAACAAGACCAAAACGACAAAAATCCAATCGATAGAACCGGAGATATGCAATTTTAAAGATTTTAGTAAAAATAAGCCAAAAAGCACAAATCGCCAACTGTGGAAATCTGGTTGGCCGGACCGAGACAAAGTCACAAGTTCAGGCCGACCATGATGGAGCGCAGGCCAGCTACATGAACCCAGTTAGGCCCGCTGAACAAAGTTCATTAAATCCTGGTTTGTGGAGCGTTGTGAAGATACACGTGAAAGATGCCTTGCGCAGCCGAAGAGATGTGTCTTTCCGAGGTGCGGCGAGGCTGTGATGCAAGGGCCTGCATCATCGTCGAGGATCACGTCGACAGGGCTTGTGATGAAATGTATGGGGTTGGGGATGCACAGTCGGACTACACGTCAGTTTCGAAGAGCTGCGAGGCTGCGATGCAAAGTCTGGCACCGTACTCGAAGCTGCAGTTGACGAGGGATGCTAGGGTCTGCATCAAGGGTTGCGATGCAGGTCTTTGCGACAGGCCCAATCCATGCAGCAGCTGTGATGTGTCAGTTCGTCTCGGGTTTGCGCTGCGGAGCAGAGGAGGTGCGTCAGATCCGCTTGATCCGCAGAGGCTGGCAGAGCTTCTTAAGCCCACTTCCAAAGGCCCAGGACTTTGGTGGCACTGTTTGGCAGGGTCGACTCTCAGATGGTAGAGTCCAGGTGCAGAGGTAAGGTTGATGGAAGCCTGTTGTGTCCCTGAGGCTTCAGATCAGGAGGCCAGCCAACAAGCCCTTCGAGTCATTCTGGGTTCAAGAGATGCAGGTTCAGTCCTCCTCGCCCAGGCAAGAGGGCAGCAGGTCAGCACAGCAGGGCAGCAGTCATTCAGAGCAGCAGTCCAGTAGAGTGGCAGTTCTTTTAGCAGCACAGCAGTCCTTCTTCCTGGCAGAGTATCCACAGATGTAGGAGTGTACTGAAGAGTTGGTGTCTGATGTCCAGTATTTATACCAAGTTGAGCCTGTGAAGTGGAGAGAAGCTCCTAGATACATGCATTTGAAGTGCACAGGCATCCTGCCTTCATGGTCCTGGCTCGAGACTAACTACAGGGTGTATGCAGCCCTTGTGTGGAGACAGAACACAGCCTATTCAAGAGTAAGTGGAGCAGGGCTCAGCTCCTCCCTCCTATCCTGCCAATAATGGCCCATCTAGCCACACCTAAGCTCCACATGGGTGTGTGGCTGTCTAGGAGGAATATTCAAGGCCCATCTATCAACTACACCCAGTCATGTGACCCAGAGACAGGATGCAGGCACCAAGTGGCTAAGGCAAAAAAACGCCAAGTTTCTAGAAGTGGCATTTTCAGAATGCAATTTAAAATCTGACTTCACCATAAATTACGATTTTTCATTACAATTCCAGAGTCACTAAACATGAACTGGGTACCTGTTCCCAGTAGCGGCTGGCAGGGAACGAAAGTGGAGCATCGGGAGGAAGGGGAGTCACGCGGGGGGCATTACAAAATCAAAATAAAATGTACTTACATTCTCGCCAAGTCTCCGGCCGCCTCTCTGTCCGTTGTGTCGTCCCTCGTCTCTCCGGAACCAGGAATCTCCCAGGCTCCCTCCCCTGACCAATCACGACGCTGCAATGCAGCATTGTGATTGGTCTGAGCGCCGTAGCTCGGCGCTCAAACAGGACCTGGGAGGGTTTGCATGTTTCTCACCAGGCTGTGTAATGCAGCCTGGTGAGGAACATGCAAAGTGCACATGACTGCTTGCGGCGGCCCAAGAGGGCCGTCCAAACAGGTATGAGCACTTTGGAGTGTGCAGCAACCACTCCTCCTCCTGGATGTCACAGGAGCAAACCCCGCCCAACCTGGCCAGAAAAAAAAAAAAATGATAATAACAGAAATAACTTCTGTTATTATGATTTTATTTTTTTAAACAGCTGCGTGAGCTGTGGGGTGATGCTCCTGCGCATTAGCGGAGGAGCCACCACTGCCTGTTCCATCATTCGGCCCAACATGGCCGTAACAAAAATAAAATTATAATAACAGAAATAACTTCTGTTATTATGATTTTATTTATTGACACCGCTGCGTGGGCAGTGGGGCGATGCTCCTCCTCTGAGGCGGAGGAGCCGCCACTTTCTGTTCCCATCTGGAAATTACTCTTATTAAATGTAATAAGGTGACACCAATGTTATCAGTGCTGCAGGCCCACTAGTAGCATTTCATTTACAGGCCCTGGGCACAGGTAGTGACACCTTACTAGGGACTTACAAGTAAATTAAATATGCCAATTGGGTATAAGTCAATCTAACATGTTTTAAGGAGACAGCACTTTAGTACAGGTTAGCAGTGGTAGAGAGCTCAGAGACATAAGGCCAACAAAAGCAAAATCAGCAGAAATAGGAGGTCTGAAGGCAAACAGTTAGGGGGAAAGCACGCCAAGGATGCCAGTTCTAAGACTAGTCCAGTACGGAAACAACAAATGCAGCTTTTAACAAAGCAGTAATCATTGAAGTGAACATGCATTTGAGAAGTCAAGCAAGAGGACTTCATTTCTTATCACCCATCTGCACAAGAAGTGACATCACTGGATTTCCCATGATTCATCTGCACAGGAAGTGAGATCACTGGATTTCCATCACCCATCTGTACAGGAAGTGACATCTCTGGTTTCCTGACAATACTGTCTTTAAAAGAAGAAGCCAAACAAGAGGACTTCATTTCCATTCACCCATTTGCACAGGAAGTGGCATTACTATATCTCTCATCTTCTAACTGCACAGGAAGTGATCACTGTATTTCCCATCATCCATCTGCACAGGAAATGATATCTCTGGCTTACTGCCAAAATTGTCTTTAAAAGAAACCAAGCAAGAGGACTTAATTTCCCATCACCCATCTGCACAGCTAGTGACATCACTGGTTTCCCACTCATGACACCCTGCACTCCACCCCCCTCCCCTGACCAATTTAATGGCAGCTGCAGCACAGATGCACAGGGAGCGTGCACAGCTGAGCACCACTGGTGCACCAAAGGTACGCCAAAGGAAAGCCCTTCTGCATCTATTCACACTTGGACCGAGTTCAGTGCCAGGAGCCTTGGTTCTCCCCCTACCCACTGCTACCCTGCCATGCTCCTCTGTGCTCTCAGGCGTGGCTGTCACTCACCACACTTCTGCCACACCGCACCACACAACATGGAAGGAGTGTTCACATGCACCGCTTGCAAGTTCACATGCACTCTCCTACAACGTAAACCCACCACTCCCAAACCAGCAGCACCGAGCACCCCACTCTACCACACTCACATAAATCAGCCACCCGCTCATACTCACACAGACCCACAAAACACACCATAATTTCATGCATGCTCCTAAACACCTGCTCACTCGCCAAACATGCCACGGTGATATAGGACCTACTGCACGACCACTCTCCGGACCTACTCTTCCCCACACAAACATGACTAAACCCCACCTCTGCATCTGACATTGCTTCAGCTCCTTATATGGCAACTTAAACCCTCAATCGGACCCTGTCACTGTTGCAACTCAACTTCCCGTCAAAGCCGAAGAGGGAATCCTGACCTTGTGGCCCACCGTCACCACATTCAAAAAAGCTGCTATCATGTAAAATCATCCAGTCGGGCACCCCATCTGACCCTTGCACCCACCATGCCTTCACCAAAGGACCAATCAGCAAAGCACTAACAACCATCGTCAACATCTCCATCGACTCAGACATATTACCGGACATCTGGAAACATGTCACCGGTCTGGTTGTCACCCCAATGTATTTTAGGTTGCAAGGGCAGCGAACTAGGTAGATTCAGCTGCTCTTGCAAATAGAAATACATTGGGATGACAACCAGACCTGTCAAAACATGGATTAATGAATAGAGGAGCAATGTGAGATGCCACCGTGTCACCACAAAACTGAGTGCACATTTCTTATCCCTACAACCTACCTCTGAAGTCTTAGCTTAGGTTGTAATTAGGGCTCCCGGTTTTATGGTATTTGTTTTTTGGACATTTCCGTCTGTATTTATCCATATTTATTTTTTGCTAATTTTATCTGTATTTATCCATATTTATTTTGGATTTTCTGGAAAAATGAAGATGAAATTAGTATATTTTCACATTTATTTAACCTGTAAATATGCACTCATGTTTGAATGCCTACTAGGTTTCAATGCTGTAAACACCCGCAGAAAATAAATCAATGCACTTATAAGAAAATATACAAATTTCAGTATCAACTTTGTGCATATCTACTGCTGTTAAAGCCTCTTTACTAAAAGTCCTTTCTTTTTAGCCCCCTTACCTATCAATCCACACAGCTATTGACCTGACAGTCATGGCAGAGAGTATTTAGAATCACTCAAAAAGCACCCAATTTCCGTTTTTATCCACATTCAAAATAAATACAGACAAGAAAATAAATGTTTTCTGTCTGTATTTATCAGTAAAAACCAGTAAAAACGGAAAACAAGGAGCCTTAGTTGTAATGCAGTCAATTGTTAACACAGGTGACATCCAGAAGACTCTTTTCGAGAGAAAAAAAGAGATGGATGTTGTTATAATTATATTCTCACTTTAGGATCTTTCAGCTGCTATCCCTGTGGATGTATTTTCTCTTTTCCTTTTCTTCTACCCTTCCCCACCCCACCTCCTGCTTACTAGTTGGTATCTCCTTATTGTTCCTTAGAATGTTGGGGAGGACTATCCATTATCTGTGAGATGAAGTTATGTGGTGGAGAGAGAAGACGAAATATTAAAGCTGTGTTATAACTCAACGGTTTCTGCTTAATAATTTCATCATTGGCGACGATCTGTGTAAGGGGACAGAAGCCAGTGTCGCCCCCCCTTCTGTTTACCACTCCGCCTACAGCCTACGATCTTCATTCTAAGGTACTGTTTCTTGTTGGCGTTAACACATCGACGCTTACCTGGGATCTCCCCTGCATTGTCGGCGACTCCCTCCGTCACCCTCGGCGGATCCAGTTTATTTCATTGCGCTCCTTCTCGCTCGCACTTCCACTATTCATGCCAGGGAAGACATGGCTTGGCAGTTCGGGCTGGACTGTTCCCATGAGGCACAGGGTCAGACTGATTTGCATATGGCCATGTCTGAACTGGGGTGGCGGAGTGAGCTAAAGAATGATGATGGATTAAACCCAGATCAGTTGACTGGGGGTGAGTGCTTGCAATGTTCAACACTCCGTCCATCATCCCCTTTGGTTTTGCTATGTTCGCCCTAAGTTGGCAGGGTATGCCCAGACGTGGGTCCCTTGCTCACTTTGCCACTGGATTCAAGATAGCCTGGCTGATGACGGCTGTAAGCCAGAAACCGGTCCCAGGATGCTTGTTTCCGGTCCAGGGAAGACATGGTTTGGCAGTTCGGGCTGGACTGTTCCCATGAGGCACAGGGTCAGACTGATTTGCATATGGCCATGTCTGAACTGGGGTGGCGGAGTGAGCTAAAGAATGATGATGGATTAAGCCCAGATCAGTTGACTGGGGGTGAGTGCTTGCAATGTTCAACACTCCGTCCATCATCCCCTTTGGTTTTGCTATGTTCGCCCTAAGTTGGCAGGGTATGCCCAGACGTGGGTCCCTTGCTCACTTTGCCACTGGATTCAAGATAGCCTGGCTGATGACAGCTGTAAACCAGAAAGCGATCCCAGGATGCTTGTTTCCGGTCCAGAGAAGACATGGCTTGGCAGTTCGGGCTGGACTGTTCCCATGAGGCACAGGGTCAGAGTGATTTGCATATGGCCATGTCTGAACTGGGGTGGCGGAGTGAGCTAAAGAATGATGATGGATGAAACCCAGATCAGTTGACTGGGGGTGAGTGCTTGCAATGTTCCACACTCCGTCCATCATCCCCTTTGGTTTTGCTATGTTCACCCTAAGTTGGCAGGGTATGCCCAGATGTGGGTCCCTTGCTCACTTTGCCACTGGATTCAAGATAGCCTGGCTGATGACGGCTGTAAGCCAGAAACCGGTCCCAGGATGCTTGTTTCCGGTCCAGGGAAGACATGGCTTAGCAGTTCGGGCTGGACTGTTTCCTTGAGGCACAGGGTCAGACTGATTTGCATATGGCCATTTCTGAACTGGGGTGGCAGAGTGAGCTAAAGAATGATGATGGATTAAACCCAGATCAGTTGACTGGGGGTGAGTGCTTGCAATGTTCAACACTCCGTCCATCATCCCCTTTGGTTTTTCTCAATTTCCCCTGGGCATGACTCTGCGGTTACTTCCATGACTGTCCCCGGAAGAGATTATCGAAGAAACCTCCTCTGGGCGAGGCTCTCGAGCCGAGGACCTCCACTGGGCTGGCCGGTCTTCTTCGGCGTTTCGTCTTCGATGCACACATTGCCTCAGGAGAGGCGGCCAAGAGATCTTTGTTGGGCGTATCACGCCCACTGTAATTAAGCATCCTGCCCCGTAGTTGTTAGGTGTGCTGCCCCTCCTCGGCCATACGATGTGCCTCCGCTTGATTAAGTGGTTTGCGGCGTGTCAAGTGTGCTCCTGGTGAGTTACCACGGTGACATGCTCACCTTTTCTTATTTTTTTTGTTACATCAGCATGTCATTTTGCAGTGACTCGCACACCATTTCCTCATATTTCTCAATGTGCCTCATTTATTCACGGTGACACACACACCTTGGGTTACCAGTTCAAGATTCAACATTTATAATTTCAGCATACCTCAGCTATTTTCCATTTTGCTCATATTTCTAAACGTGCCTCATTTATTCACAGTGACACGCACACCTTCCTGCTCACCAATCACAGCGTGCCCTGTTTATTTAAAGGTGACACGCACACCTTGGGTTACTAGTTCATGATTCAGCATATATAATTTCAGCATACCTCAGTTATTCACAGTGACACTCACACCTTCCTGCTCACCAATCAGCGTGCTCCGTTTAATTCATGGTGAGACCCACACCTTGAGCTACCTGTTCATAATTCATATACTTGGTGGCAAGCACACCAAGGATTGTTACTTCCTTTCTTTGGGCAGTGTCAATTCCCAGCTTTACTCATTGCTATTTTTCTACTTTTCATGTGTAATTGTTTCTGGGTTCACTTCAAACCTTGCTTGCATGTTTTATTGGTTGCCTTATTTTGCAATATACCTGCATTGTGTATCCTTATGACAACTGACGTTAGAGTTAATATTTTGTATACATTTTCCTGGTCATTCATTGTCCTACTGTATTTGATGGCAGTGGCTAGTATGTCTCAACCTGCACCCTTCCTGAATGAATTCGGTGAACCTAACATACCATGGAAGGAATGGGAAAATATATTCGAATCATACTTGATAGCAATTGGTGGCGAGAAGTTCAGCTCAACAAGAAAACAACACATACTACTCCACAGCTTGGGTACACATGGCAGGAAAATTTTTGAGTCCTGACCTGAACCAGAGATCTCCTCCAATAGTAGTGATACAGATGAGGATGAGGTAGATGCTTACAAGACTACCCTAATTAAGCTACAGAAACATTTTGGTGATAAGATTAATATTGTACTTGAATGACATACGTTTTTCAGCAAATCTCAAGGCAAACAAGAAAGTGTAACCAACTATGTGGCGGTACTCAGAGGCTTAAGCAAGTTGCGTGAATTTCATGATTCTCTCATAAGAGATCAACTAGTGCGGTGCACTTATAATAGTAAAATACAGGAAAAACTGTTGCAAAAACAACCCAACATTCAGGAAACCATCGAAATAGCTAAATCTATTGAACACATGGCCATCGGCCTAAAAGAGATCAACTCCCCGGGCCCTATTGAGCAAATTTCAGAAGTGTCCAATTTGGAATCGGAACTTGCTGTATGCAAAGTAAAGAACGATAAGTGGCCTTCTCAAATTGGGGATACACAAGGTTTCAAACTTAAGTGCTTTCGTTGTGGAAGTAGTAACCATTTAGCCAATAGCCCTATTTGCCAAGCCAGATCAGTAATTTTTAGGAAATGTAGCAAAAGGGGTCATTTGGCAAGAGTATGCAGACGCTTCTCCAAGAAAAGTAATGGGAGTGGAAATGTTGTACCAGAAGAGAAATCTCAAATCAAACAAATAATACTGCAAGCTAAAGATAATTGTACAGTTAATCAACACAAGTATCCTGTATGTGATGTATACTTGGATGGTAATTTAGTTAAGATGTTTGCTGATTCATATTCACCTTTTACCTTAATTAATTACTCAGATTATAAATCCATTGTAGATATCAACAAGGTCAATTTGCTTTCGGCTGATATTTCACCCAGTGGGTACACTAAAGATCTCATTCCTTTTAAAGGGATGGTTAAAACTCTCATATCTTTCAAAGGCCGCACAACAGTGGGTAAGGTTTACGTGGTAGAAGAAGGGTCAAATGTCCTGAGCTGGCAACATCAAAGGGAATTGGGTATCAAGCTTGACCCTAATAACCTTAAATTTCCTGAAGTCTTCACCGAGGAATTGGGTATGTTGAAAGATTTCCAACACAAGATTCAATTGAAATCTAACTCTAAACCTGTTGTACTCAAGACAAGACCAATACCTCATCTAATGTGGGACCCATTAAAAAAAGAACTTGCAAGGCTAAAAGATTTAGGTATAATACAACCCATAGATTGCTCTGATTGGGTAGCACCCATTGTAATTGCTAAAGAGAACCATGGTGATGGCATCAAGTTATGTGTTGACTTATGTGATCTAAACACCAACATCTGGGTCGAAAGACATCCCTTACTTCGTATTCATGAAATGTTAAGCACGATGGGAGTAGCCACATGTTTTAGCATTTTAGACCTCTCCATGGCCTATCACCAATTTGAACTGCACCCGGAGTCCAGATGGCTAACGGCCTTCACCACACCTATGGGCACATTCATGTTCCGCCGTATGCCCTTTGGACTTGCCTCAGCGGAGGCAGTTTTTCAAACAATTATGCAAAAAAATTTAGAAGGAGTACCTAAAACCCTATGTTTCCAAGACGATGTTTTGATTAATGGAGCCACTAATGAAGAACATGACAGAATTTTGAGAGAAGTACTTTTAAAACATTGAAAAGAGATAAATGCCAAATGGGTGTAAGTGTAGTGGAATATCTTGGGCATACAATTTCCAAAGACGGTTTTAAACCCAAAATTTGCTTACTGGAAGCTATAAGAGATGCTCCTGCTCCAGAAAACAAAGATGACCTCAAATCCTTCCTAGGCCTGGCAGAATATATGGCAAAGTATGTGAGAAATTTTGCTGATTTAACTTTCAACCTCAGAGAACTAGTAAAAAACCACACACACTATCAGTGGTTAGACGAACATCAGGCCACATTTAAGAAAAGAAAAGATGCTATGCTTTCAGCTCCCTACTTGTTAAATTCTGAACCTAACTGCAAAACCATACTAACGACTGATGCCAGTAACAAGGGATTAGGAGCAGGCCTTGGCGTAGTTCGCAGAGTTTTGCTACGCGGAACTCCGCAAAGTTACAAAAAAACTCTGCGAAGTTCCGCGAGTGGCGGAGTGCAGTGCGAACTGCAGTTTGTGCTGGTATTCCTGCTGCTTGGGTAGAAATTCTACCCGAGCGGCAGCTCGCGCTCCCGAACTTACCGTTCGCGATCGCAAACTTACCGTTCGCGATCACGAGCGGGAAAAAAAACTCTGCTGCACATCGCGAAGCGGAGCTTTCTGCACTCCGCAAGCTCCGCGAAGTGCAGAAAACTCTGCAAACTCCGCGAACGGAGCGAAGTTCACCGCCCAGGCCCTAATTAGGAGCCACCCTTTCCCAAATAATTAAGGACAAAGGAAAGATTGTGGTCTTTGCCTCGCGTACCCTTACTAAGTCAGTAATGAACTGCTCAGTAGTCGAAAGGAAAACCCTTGCGTGCTTCTGGGCTGTCAAACATTTCAAGTTTTTTTTATGGGGCCTACAATTCTGCATACGTACTGACCATAATCCACTCACCTTCATGTTCAGCTTGAAAGGTTCATCTTGCAATACTCCTCGCATAGCTCGATGGGTATTAGGATTAGAAAGTTTCTGTTTTAAAGTAGAATATGTCTCAGGGAATAAAAATTCTGCAGCAGACGTCCTTGCTAGAGCACCATTAAACAAGGAGGAGCAATTTGATACTGTGGAATACCCTATTCTGCAAATCAACTCTGCAACCATCACATCACAAGAATGAGAAGAATGTATGAGTAAGATGTGACCTTGTACCAACTCAAAGAATATACCTTGCAAGGCTGGCCCAATTCTATTAGTACTATCAGTGAAGATGTCAAGAAATTTTGGGAAGTCCATCATGAATTCAATCTAATCCAGAATCTTTTACTAAGAAATGACATTATACCACCTGAACTCTTGCGCTACAGGATTATAGGTCTGGTACATGAGGGTCACCTGGGAAAGAAGCTTGACTAAATCCAGGCTCAGAGAACGTTACTGGTTCCCCAACATGGACTCCATGATGGAAAATAAAGTTAAAGATTGCTATATTTGTGCGAACAGTGACAAATCTAAAACTACTCACAAGGTCCCTCTTTCCCTGGTCTCAATTCCTGACAAGCCATGGGAAAAACTTGCTTTAGACATCATCGGTCCTATAAACCGGAATGGTGTATTGAAATGTTTTGCTTTCGTTTTGATAGACTACCAGTCCCATTGGACTGTTATGAGAATGGTGAACCAAATCACCATTGAATCTCTCATACAATTCTTGAAAGACACATTTGTTACGGAAGGTATTCCGTCCGCCATTGTCACAGACAATTGAGTACAATTCACCTCATCTGTCATTATGGAGTTTCTTGGGAACATGGACATCTCCAATCTCAAAACTCCCCTTTACTGCCCTATAGCAAATGGCCGAGTGGAGAGAATGAATAGAATGATTAAGGAGTGTATACAGTTAGCCTGTGCCAACCAGGTCCAGGTGAAACAGGCCATCCAAGAAATGCTATGGGCATACAATACCACTCCCAACCAGGTCATGGGTATATCCCCTTTCTCTGCCCTTTAAGGAAGAAAACCCTGCATGAAATTCTTTCCGAATTGGTTAGGGGGTGGTGTAGGTGTGGAACGCAACTCAGGGGACACCAGATACAAGATTACCACACACCAAGCCAAATACAAGTCCTATTACAACTCAAACATGGCACTAAAGTTCCGCAGTGCGTGGTAGAAGACTGGGTATATGTTAGGAATCCCGGGGAAAAAAATGGTGATTCCAAGTTCTCCAAACCCATGCAGATTGTGGCAATCTAACATAGTGTACCTATTATGAATAATGGCCAAAGTTGGAGCGTGGACAGACTATCCAAAGTCCATCCTATTGACAACAAGGTGACCAAGGAGGTTCCTACCTTGTCTTATCCGCACTCGAAACCTACACCTAGTTTCTCTGAAAATCAAAGAATCCGCATTTCTCCCAAATGGCACCGAGAATATGACATGAAGAGTTGAAATGTTTATGGCGCTATTGTATTTTATATTATGTGCGCCCATTTTTAATACATCCTAGCTGTTTATAGTACTTATGTTTTATATTGTTTTTGATTGGTCGTTGGGGGTAAGATGTGTTATAATTCTATTTTCACTTTATGATCTTTCACCTGTTATCCCTGTGGGGTTGCGCAGGCATGTATTTTCTCTTTTCCTTTTCTCCTACCCTTCCCCACCCCTCCCCCTGCTTACTAGTTGGTATCTCCTCATTGTTCCTGGGAGCCTGCCTTAGAATGTTGGGGAGGACTAGCCATTATTTGTCAGATGAAGTTTTGTGGTAGAGAGAGGAGACGGAATATTAAAGCTGTGTTATAACTCAACGGTTCCTGCTTCGTAATTTCATCAGATGTTTCGCTTGAAAACCTATATCAGTGGTATAAATGATGATATACCACGGGGTGAATTACCAAGAAAGGGTACCTGACATAATGCAATAGAAATAACTTGGCACTCTTTGAGGATCCTTATTTGAAATCAGAAGGAGCCATTACGAGATATTATGTGTAAGTTCTGACTCCTTTTAACTTCTATCATCTCTCAACTGCATAGTGGACAGACTTATGTCCTCTATAGGGTAACATATAGATAGAACTTCAACCCCATATGTGGACTTTATCATGGAGGAACACTATGCCTTTGATTGTTCAGGACATTGAATCCATTTTGACTCTGAGGTCAGAAGATAACATCTTGATCTCTGATGAATATGGTGAATTTTCATTTTCTTTTACCATAGTGCATGATTATGATCCTTGCACATTGTTCCTATCATCAGTACAGCATTTCTATAGGGATTGCCAATTTTTGGTACAGCTACATATTTACATTAAAAGCGTTTACCCCTCCTTTACAAAAATAACTTTCTTGTTTTTATCTATCACATCTGCAAAATAAGAGAAAACAACAAAACATGACTACTTCAAAATAGTGCCATCTTAGACAGCTCTCCTGGAGCCGCATTGCGGTTTCAAGAGAACTAGGAGACACCATGACGTCATCGGGCGTGCCAACAACATGTGGCAGGTGCCAGTCCTCATCCTACGGCTTCAAAGAGGGAAGCTGTATCTTAACGCTCCAGATTTTCTGGATCATGAAAACAGAGTAGGTGCAGACCACGGACTACTCTACGGGACAGTGAGTATAGTTTCCCGACGGGGAATCCCTGACATCAGGTCAGATGACACCCACTCCTGATGTGGCATTTATCTATTTTATTCTCTTTAGGTGAAACCCCATTAGTCCAGTTCCCACGGCTCCCAAGGAGCCTGTTTACCAAGGGATTTGGGTGAGATATAAAATTGATACTTGGCACATGTGTGTACAGGTGACATGCTATTCACAAAGATGGCCCCTGTATGGTTCACCTAATCGGCACACCAAGACTCTTTTGGCATGGATATTACGCATGTGTGTTTCTGTCAAAGGTGTGATGAATATTGAGCAAACACCTATAAACAAAAAAAAGAAATTGTGAGAACTTTGTGACATGATTTACATATTAATACACTATTTCATATATATGTATATATATATATTCATTTTGTTTTGTTACGTCTTTTTCTTTATTTATAGGTCATGAGCATTTGATTGGATGTCACTCCTAAATACAGGGACATAAGTCCCCAATCAACATTTAGGGGCCTATTAGGATGGCGGGCGGACTTTGTCCGCCCGCCATCGCCCCGGGAAATGGGACCGCCCGCTATGTGTGCGGCAGTCCCGCATGTGCCATTAGGATGCGCCCGCCACACTGGCGGGCGCATTCCGCATTTTTTGCATTGCGGCGGGTGGTGCTGTCAGCAGCACCCGCCGCAATACAAAAAAGGCATTTGTGCATTTGCATGCACAACGTGGCAGGCACCGCGCGGTGCCTGACACGTCGTCCATGCAAATGCAGGGGGGTACCATAGGTACCCCCCATGCGCCCCCCCACCCCTCCAACATCCTGGGGGCCCGCAACGGGCCCCCAAATGAGGAATCTGCATGCCTTTCCATGGCGGCAACGCCGCCACGGAAAGGCTGCTTCCCGCTGCCATTGTAATATGGGTGGCGGTGTCTAACAGACACCGCCACCATATTCAACCCGGTCTTCCCGTCCGCCTCGGTACCCCCCGCCATCATAATGTGGCGGGGGGAAATGGGAGGCGGGCGGGGGATAATGTCGTGCGGATCGCCACCGCCATGGGGGGGGTGGCGATCCGCACAACATTGTAATGGACCCCTTAGTGTTGTGGTTGTGTGATCACCATTCAAGGGTCATAAGGTAGTCAAATGAGGTCCTGACGAACTACCATAGATCCATAGGGACTGGAAGGACAAGAAACATGTTGACTAGTCTTCACATCAGGATCATTGTTGTCCTAGTTATTTTACTTTGTTTTTATCCTTTGCAATAGTCCCCAAAACTAAAGATAGCAATTAGGGGCGCTATATGCGCTTTAGTGAATTATAGTCAGCACGTCCTTCACTAATCTTCATTCATTTTGACTAGTTTACCTCCAAATTTCAAGTTGGAAGCATCCGGATTGCTCAATTGCACTCCCTACGGCCATAATCCATAAATGATCTCCGGCAAAGAGCCCCCTTGAGAGGCCAGTTGGGCATTGCAGCACTGGCCCAACGAGGAGCACAGCTCGATGATGAAGCATGCCACTCTTGAATGCAGGAGAGGGCTTGTGGTGTACTCCAAAAAGTCAACGCTTTTATTCACCAGTTTGGGTGAGGACACCTAATATAGTATCCCACACCACAGTTCGGAATGATAGACACTATTGTTTATAGACTTAATTTTTCACCAACAGGTAACACAGATCTAGTTCATTTGAGCAGGCACATTAGTCCACCCAGCTGTCTTATCATCTTGTCGGGTATTTTTACAATGTTAGGGGGGAATTCACACAGCAAATCCTGAAGCAGAAAAATGTTTTGTTATGAAATGTTGAAATGTATTTTGTTTGTATAGTGCTTTACTTCAGCCTAATGTGCCTCAGAGAGCTGAATGGGAGGTGGCCAAAATGGCAACCGAGTCGCATCTGCAGAAGCTCTGAGTCAGCCTCCCTTTTATTCCAATGATCCTGTCCTTTCCATTGCATATTGAATGTACCCGCAGGCTCTGGAACCCCACTCTAATAAATAAAACCCATGAAGAAACCTGACACTGTGAGCTGTACAGAGAAGGCTTGAATAAGAGGATGGCCAGAGAGGTGGGAGCCTGAACTTGGACCTCTCTTCCATAGGCACGTGAAGCAGGTGAGGTCGTTGGGCCTTACCGAACTGGAACATGGAGTCAGCAAAGGCCCAGGCAGGTGCTGTTGCAGTGGGTTATTACTGGCCTCGGGGGACTGCACCCGATCGGCACCTAGAGCCTGTGTGATTGGCCTGCAGTATAGCCTAGCAGAGAAGTACGATGCACAGTGGGGTAGCCAGCCCTTGTTCCGCCCATGGCGGCCCCTGCATTTGTCGCATGTAAGAAGGGAGGTAGCTGTTCCTGTGACAGCCACAGGTAAGAGGGGGAGGAGGCCATCCCACCCCCTTTGATATGCCACTGACGATGCCCAGAGCGCCCCTCCTGCATTGTACCTGGGGACGCCTCGCTCTGTGTCGATATGGTGCATGGAAGTCATTAAGAACTTGTGATTGGAGTGGTGTGATTTGCAGTCCCACAGGCATGCCTGTGACATTCTTTTGGTCACTGGAAATTAAGTGAGACCTGCATAGAGGGAGCCTGATAAGCTTGTATAAGCCAATAACTTCAGAAAATAAAAATAAAACAGCATTGGCAAAGTCAATCTGTCTCGCCATTGTGTTTGAGCCTTGTTGTAAACCAATGTGGCTGCTGTTCAGTATGGCTAAAAGATAGTGGCATGTAGTTGGGTGGGGTAGATTGGAGAGGGGTAGGCTGGGGTAGAGTGGAATAGTGTAGATTGGGGTAGAGTAGGGTAGAATGGAGTGGGGTGGATTGGGGTAGATTGGAGTGACTGAGTCAAGTAGATTAGCATGGTAGATTGGAGTGCGGTAAATTGAATTGAGGTAGATTGGGGTTGAGTGGCGTAGATTGCAATGAAGTGGTGTAGATTGGAGTGGAATGGGGTAGATTGGACTGGGATGCATTAGGGTAGATTGGAGTGGGGTAGATTAGGGAAGTGTGGTGCGCAGTGGATTGGGGTATATTGGAGTGGGGTAGATTGCATTGGGGTAGATTACAGTGGGGTAGATTAGAGTGGAGTGGGGTGTGGTAGACTGGAGTGGAGTGGGGAAGATTAGGGTGGAGTGGGATAGATTGGAGTGATATAGATAGGTTTGGGGTAGATTGCTGTAGATTGGAGTGGAGTTTGATCGGGGTGAAGTGGACTGGAGTGGGGTAGATTGGGATGGGTTGGGTCGATTGGAGTGGAGGGAAGTAGACTGGAGTACAGTAGATTGGAGTAGATTGGAGTGGAACAGATTGGATGAGGTAGATTGGAGTAGGGTAGTTTGGAGTGGAGTGGGATAAGGTAGACTGGAGTAGGGTGGATTTGGACAAAGTGGGTTAGATTGGACTGGAGTGGGGTAGATTTGGGTGCCATGTGGTAGTATCGAGTGGAGTGAAGTGGAGTGGGGTAGATTGGGTAAAGTAGAATGGAGTATTGTAGATTGGGGTAGAGTGGAGTGGAGTGGGGTAGATTAAGTGGATTTGAGTGGATAGATTGGAGTGGGGTAGATTGGGGTAAAGTGAAGTGGGGTAGATTGAAGTGGGGTGGAGTGGAGCTGGATAGATTGGAGTGCAGTCGAGACTGGAGTGGAGTGAGATAGATTGGGGAAGAGTGAAGTGGGGTAGATTAGGGTGGAATGGGGTAGATTGGGTGGATTAGAGAAGGGTAGATTGGAGTGGGGTAGATTGACGAGGGATGACTGGAGTGGGTTAGTTTGGAGTGAGGTAGCTTGGAGTGGGGTAGATTGACGAGGGATGATTGGCGTGGGTTAGTTTGGAGTGGGGTAGATTGGAGTGCGATACATTGGCGAGGGGTAGAGTGGGGTGGGGTAGACTGCAGCGGAATGGGGTGAAGTGGGGTAGAAGGGGTAGAGTAAATTGGAGTGGAGTAAATTGGACATGTGTAGATTGGAATGGGGTAGATTGGGGTGGGGTAAATTGGGGAGGGGTAGATAGGAGTGGGGTAAATTGGAGAAAGGTAGATTGGGGTGGAGTGGAGTAGATTAGGGTGCAGTGGGGTAGATTGGAGTGGGATAGATGGGAGTGGGATAGATTGGGTGGATTATGGTGGGGTAGATTGGAGTGAAGTGGGGTAGATTGGAGTGGAGTGGGGCAGATTAGAGTGAGATAGAAAGAAGTGGGATACATTGGGGTGGTGTAGATTGGAGTGGAGCGGGGTAGATTGGGAAGGGGTAGATTGGAGTGGGGTAGATTGGAGTTGGGTAATTTGTGGTGGAGCTTGGTAGGGTATAATGGAGTTTGGTGGATTGGGGTGAAGTGGGTTAGATTGGACTGGAGTGGGATAGATTTGAGTGGCATGTGGTAGATTAGAGTGAAGTGGAGTGTGGTAGAGTTGGAATAGTGGAATGCAGTGTGGTAGATTGAGGTAGAGTGGGGTGGGGTAGATTAGGTGGATTGGAGTGGGTAGATTGGGGTAGAGTGGAGTGGGGTAAATTGGAGTGGAGTGGGGCAGAGTGGAGCTGGATAGATTGAGGTGGAGTGGAGTGAGATGGATTGGGAAAGAGTGCAGTGGGGTAGACTAGAGTGGAGTGTAAAGGGGTAGATTAGGGTGGTGTAGAGTGGGATCGATTGGGTGGATTAGAGTAGGGTGAATTGGGATGGAGTGGGGTAGATTGAAGAGGGATGACTGGAGTGGGGTAGATTAGAGTTGAGTAGATAGGGGTATAATGGGGTGGGGTAGACTGGGGAGAGGCAGATTGGAGTAGGGTAGATTGGAGTAGAGTGGGTGGGTAGATTTGAGTGTGGTGGAGTGGGTTAGATTGGATTGGAGTAGGGTAGATTTGAGAGGAGTGGGATAAATTGGAGTGGGGTAGATTGGAGTGGAGTGGGGTAGATTTGTGTAGAGCAGAGTGGAGTGCGGTAGAGTGGAGTGGGGTAGATTGGAGTGGGGTAGATTGTGGTTGATTGGAGTGTGGTAGATTGTGGTAGATCGGAGTGGGGTAGATTATGGGGGAGTGGTGTAGATTGGAGTACAGTGGGGTAGAATAGAGTGTAGAGGAGTTGTATAGATTGCAGTGGAGTTTGGAGTAGAATGGGGTAATTTGGAATGGAGTGGGGTAAATTGGAGTGGGATAGATTGTAGTGGAGTAGATTGTAGTGGGGTAGATTGGAGTGGATTCAGGTAGGTTGAAGTGGAGTGGGTTGGATTCAGGTACATTGGAGTCGGGTGGATTGGGGTAGATTGGAGTGGATTGGATTGGAGTGGGGTAGACTGGGGTAGATAGAAGCAGAGTGAGGTGGATTTGAGTGGAGTTTCGGCTAGACTGGGGTAAATTGGAGTGGGGTGGGGTTGATTGGGTTAGATTGAGTGGGATGGCGTAGTGCGGAGTATGCATGGTGTGGTAGCACACTGCCATTACAGAAACACATTTCAATGACCATTACATTTGCACCGAAATACGGTATTATTGGACATAAACGATAATGTGTGCAAATGTCATCACCTAGTGTATTAATGTGTGTTGATCATATTCAAATATTCATTTCCACCACACATCACAATTACAAAGAAAAAGTATTCTGCACCTCCAAAAACACCGGGTAAGTAGGAAACATTCAAAGTAATGTGTGCTCAATGAGTTGGAAACACTATGCCACTGTACTAGTGTACACTTTACATTAAAAAGAAACCTCCTTCATATAACTCCATTATATTCATACACCCAGAACACTACAAACAGTTTCTGATGGTCTGCTGATGAAAGCAGGTCCAATTTTATTGATGAAAGGCCCAATAATCCAGCAGGGGTTGCATTGTTTGTACATTGTAAGACAGCCGACATGTGCTTCCTCTTAGTCAACTTTTTCAAGGCTGTAAGTTCAATGAATAAATGCATCAGTATATATCATTATTCCAATAGAAAAGATGCACAGTGTGCTACCCCCATGGCATGATAGTTATATTATAGCAAACATCAAGTCACCAATCTGGACCAATAGAGTACAAAAAGCCCAAAGCTACAGTTGATAGATTGTAGTAAGGCCGGAAAACATGTTGTGATGATAACCAACATTTGTGCACAAGTACATTAAACTGAATTGAAGTCGAAAAATCGTGATATATACATGCTTAATAGTGAAATAAGAGAAAAGCAGATAAAAGGAATGGAAAAGGGAAAGAGGGAACGCGATTCTGAATCAAAAATTCCACATCACCAATTGTGACAAGTCATTAAAAGCATAAGGCTCCTAGTCAATGTCTTGTGCAGAGCATGAATAACCAATATCAAAGTAATACCTGAAAGATGTGGCTAGCTGGATAGTCAATAGGAGCACGAGGGCCCAAGGGGTAAACCTGAACCATGGAGAAGGAATAAACAAGCATTGATATAGTACGTGTGGAAAACGTACATGACCAAGTATTATCAATGTGATTTGCGGGGAGTTTGTTAAAGGCCACACACCTGAAATGCTGAATGCCTTATCGATAGCTCAGTTCAATGCTTAATGGGCTATGATAGGCCCGTAAATCTTGCCCGAAGTACTGAACGGGAGAAAGGAGAAGTGAAGCCAGTCACATGATAGGGATAACTTCCAGGGTACATTTCACATGGTCAAAACAGCAAAGCAGTAAACGAGTGCAAATCCGCGTCTCGGCAAGCCACATAAACGTCGCCACTTTAGTTACATGTAAAAGACATTGTACCAGGCCACATACCAAGAATGTTGAGTGCTGCCAGAGTTTCAATTTGGTATTTGAAATAGTTTTAACGGGACCAGGATAAGCCCGTAGTTTCGGCAGTGTAGTGCTAAGAAATGAAAGGGGAGAAATCCATCACATTCTACAGAAGTTTATGCGCGGTGTTCATGTCGAAAAAACTGACCAGTAAGTCCAGCAAATAATTATTGGAGCAGTAAGAACTTACTAGAGTATCCACCAACGCTTGTCACGATGCGTATTCGCCCATCTGGACTCTGCATATATTTAAGCCTAAGGGTTATCAAAATAGAAGAAGGGCCCAAAACCGAGGTAAATTAGGCTCGTCTAAGACGAAACACATGTCGGCTGTCTTCCAGTGTACAAACAATGCAACCACTGCTGGATTATTGAACCTTTCATCAATAAAATCAGACCTGCTTTCATCAGAGGATCATCAAAAGAGTTGTTCTTGTGCACTGGGTGTATGAATATAATTCAGGTTTTTTTCTTTGTGTGCTAGAAAAAAAAGAAAACATCACTTCTCGTCTTACATGGGTACTCAGCAGGATTGTCACATAAATTCTCTCACTTTGAAGTCAGAGAAAGAAAAATAACCAACAAGCTCCCTGGAAGAGAGAGCCTGGCATTTGACCCCTCTCTTCCAATTCACAGCAAATGTGATAAGATAAGAACAAGATTTAAAGGCCTGTTTATAGAAAGAGAGTTAGTGGAAGAATACTATAAACAGGTTTAGGCAATGGGAGGGAGGAAATTAACCTGGAGAGCCTAAAGCAAATAAAGCAAGACAATAGAAAGCGAGAAAGTGTGAGGAACAAACCACAAAGCCAATGTAATCAACCAGTGGAATGCATTCCTAGGTCAATAACAATCCTGTTTTAGCAGCATGTCCAACTAAGTTACTTTCAAACACAGGTAAATTAATGGTTTGTTAGACACACATATCTAAGGCCTTGACAGTTTAAAAAAATTAATACGTGTGAGGAATATTCACCATGGATACCTGTTTAACACCTAGGAGTGCTCACCTTAAATTAATTCTGCATGGACATTTTTCTGATGATTTTGAGTGTATTTGTAGGATTCTGAGCAGTATTTAAGTAGGTAACATATTTTTGCTCGTCAAACACGCAAACACAGCTTTTTTCCTATTTGAGGTTATAGTACACTGGTTAAGGCGAAAGTACTGCACGCTCCATTTCTAACAAATTATTTACAGAGCATAACAGGCTCTTCTTGGATACTACTGATGCAGGACATGTGTGCAAGAGCTATAATGGCAAAGAGGACGTCAACAGTAAGCTATAGACAACTTCAGGTGCATAGGTAAAAAGGTATTGAGCCATATCAGTAGCTTCTAGTTCTCTTGGAGAGAATTTTATATTGGAAGTGGAATATCAGTTTGTTCTGTGGATCACGAGTCCAAGAAATGTATTCATAAGCTGTTTTCAAATAGTGGTAGAGTTAAAGCAGGCACAATTAATGGCGTACAGAAGTCCAAAGCAAACTCAACCCACAGAATGACGACACAGCGTGCATCACTGTTGCTGAGAAGTTTAAGCTTGTTTTAGTCTATTTTCATAGGCAGTTGGACTTGCTTTTACAAGACTGACTCCCTGGTCTGTACTTTGTAGTAGTGTAGAACAGTGATTATTCCACAAACAAATACAAACAAGCAGCCACCGGGACACAGCAGGGAGCAAGCAACCTCGGGAGGAGGGTGATTGGGTGACAGGACAAGCAAGCATACAACGTGGGGGAGAGCAATTTAAGAGCAATGGATGGAGCAGTACGGTGGGAGAGTTGGGTCAAGAAATAGTACCTCAATCACGTCGGGAGCAGCAAGCGAGCACAGATTAACTTGAATTAATCTGTGATTGGTTCCTGCTCCACATCAAGCATCGGAAGTGATGCTTCGGCTTCACTGGCCAATTACGGAGCCGGTAAACAAGAGTGACCTGAAGACAACAAATAGTGAGCAGGGGGTGGGCTCCAAGCTCTTTTCTGCATACAACAGTGTCTCTCAAGGGAGACGCATGTGCTAGCCAATGCACTCGCAGGCTCAACCCTAAAAATGCAGAGGGGGAGCTGGAGAGACAGAGACGGGCAAGCTGCGAGGGACTTAACCGAACACATGCCATTTATAGACTTTAGGCAGACTACAAGAGAGCAAACTGCCCACTGGCCATATCCAGGGAGAGCTGCGATCAAAGGGGACATAATCCCAAACTACCCTGTGAATAATTAATATCCCTGAATTGACCACCAACACCAAATACGTAAATTATTGGTTGTGGGTATTGGAGCTCACCCAGAGGCATTCTTCTGTTGTGGCTTGCCTCGTCTGGCTCTCACGTTGTAATGCCACAATGCTGAAAATGACAAGTGTGAAACTAATAGCATTGATGAAAGATGCCTTGGAGACACTTGTGCATTCCTCTGGGTGATCAGCTTCGACATGTAGAATCGACCCTGGGTAAACACATGGACGAATTTGATAAAATACTACCAGTTATCCTAAATGCAAAAAGCACTCTACAATCAACAATAGACTCTTTGGCAATTGATGTTTGAGCTGACCACAGAAAATTCCTCAACAGAGATGCAAATAACTAATTGACTCTTACGTCTTTGAACCTATGGTATCAGAAATAAATACTCAACTTAAAGGAAAAGATGAGACACCTCAGGGTCAGACGCTGAAGGGTCCTCTAGATGCAATAATGTCAAAATTATTGGAAACTGCAAGGGTATACTTATAACAAAAGTGATTATAACCTGCACACCTTTTTTTTAAGAGAACTTTTTCGTCTGAAAACTTTAACATTTATTTGAATCTTTTAAACATTTGCTCATCGGTGCCACCTCGTTGCCCTGACCAGCTTCTGTCAGGTATAACATATCACAATAACATGAGACAGAACCTGTCACATGAATACAAGGTGCACTTGTCACCAGCCCAATCTAGTGGTGCTATACTATTTCATATACTTCATTCACAAATTAATACAATTTTAAAAGTCTAAACAGAGTACACATCAATGTATACCATCAGCATAAACCATCTTAAGTGTACTTCAATCGACGATTGTGCACATTTTATGCTAATTTGAACATCTTATACATCAAGCAATGAAATTGTATATATATGTTCATATTTATTTTTTCATTCTTTCAATTTTTCAATCCAACATTCCATGTGGTGTTTACATGTCCCAATGCATTTCGGGAAACCCTTCGTCAGGGGAACACTAAAAATAACAGAAATGATTTATAATCAAAATTTAACACAGAACAGTTTATGTCACTCTAAAGCTTTTCAGGGAGAGACCCGTAACCTGCAGGCACCAATACCTATGTGAATGGGTTTTTCAAGCTTAACACATGTGAGATTATGTGCATGATCACCTCTTTACACCTACCACAAAAAGACATGTAACGATACCAGTGCACAAAAGAAACCAAATTGCCACTGAATGTGATGCATAAAGTTTTTAAAGAATGCCCCTTATAACCCAAGATATTAATTGAATATCCAAAATGCCTCAATCACTCACCTATCCAACTACGAAGCCAAAGCCACAATGCTAAAAAAATACACACAACCACGTTAAAATGCTATTGCTGTAAACAGGACTGAAACTCCTGCAAGTCATGAAACTAAATATTTGAAAAAACTTACAAACTGAAATGCCGATCCTATTGCACTGTATTTTTCGTGCGTCTTAACTTCTTCCAACGAAGCTGTAAAAAATATATAAAGGACCTAATTACGGTCCGTATTCGTACCATGTTTTTCTTACCAACCACCCTGCCGCAAAAGAGATTAACACCAATAATCAAGCAGTTACCTCAAGTATGCCGGTTAAGACAACAACCTCGTAGAGATTTGTTATGGCAACCCTCGCGTAGAGCTGCAAAAGAATGAAAAATCAAGACTAACTCACTGCTACCACATGTTTCCCAAACCTAATATGCCGGTGCAACAACTATAAAACCTCCTACTTACTTTGACTGCCTTTCTTTTTGCCGAAACGAAAATCCTCTGCGTGATCACTTTCACCCACAATGCGTTTAAATGCGGAGGCGGCGCAAGACTCCCGCGTAAATCAGTGATGAAGGTAGAAAACAGACTGCCCAAACACTCTTTCGAGAAGACGATGCAACAGGAATATGCAACTGCGCATAAACTATAACAAATGAACATTATAAAAATTAAATTAGTCCAACAGCATCATCAAAGCGGAAAAACTAAATATTAAAAAGTCTCGTTTGGAAAAAATGCGTGCTTGTCCAATAGGCCACCCGAACCCAGTCCATATAAATTAACATTGTGAACCAAAAACCAGATGAGCTAAATTTCTAGTGATACTACCGTAACCAAAGTATCCCCTATAAACCATGCCCATTATACCTATATAATAATATGACCAATCCATTAAGCTGTATTATGCAAGTATGTGTGACGCACGTAACTATAAAAAACGAAAAATATGTGATGAAATAACAAATTTAATAAACTATCATGCGATATATAGATAAAGGAGATCCAGCTCCCTGCTCCTTAATATCAAAATCTACCATGTGATAAGCTTGAAATGATCCCAAATCCAATATAGTAATTCAAATGCAACACACAATTGATCAATTTTAACATATTAACAGATGCTGTACACATTGTTTTACAGAAAGCAAACCATTTCCAACTTGTCATTCAGACCATGCGGTACAAGTGTGTTAAGAGTACGTATCCAATAAGTTTCTCTTTGCGCTAAGTGTTTATGCGCATCCATATGTGGGGTAACCATAATTTTCTCTAGTATGGTCAAACGTAACTGTGGTATAGTGTGCTTTTTCTCCACCCAATGTACTGCTAGACATGATTTAGTATTGGCTGTCCTGATAGTACTTTTATGTTCAGTGAGCCTGACCTTCATTTTACGTGAAGTACGACCAACATACACTAGCCCACAGGGACATTTAATGGCGTAGAGCACCATTTCCGAATTACAATCAGATGTATGCCTAAGTTTTATGGCCTTGCCTGTTTGTGGATGAGCGAATGTATCCCCCACAATCACATTCCCACAGTGTCCACAGTTAAAGCATTTACGCATCCCCAAATTTCTTGTTATGGAATGTGCTTCACGCCTTTTTTTAACACTTCACGTAGATTTCTAGATCTAGAGTAAGCAAACATCGGTGATGTAATGAACACCTCCTTGAAATCATGTTCTTGTTCAATGATTTCCCATCTTTTCAAAATGCTCCGTTTAATAGCTGGTGCAGCTGTAGAGTATTTGATGACACAAACTTCCCTCTTAATTTTCGGTTTCAATGTTTTTTGCAAAAGTTCTTCACGCTTCAATTGCAATACTTTTTGTTTGGCAGTTTCCAGAATTTCATCCGGGTATCCCCGTTGTGTAAATTGAGAAGACATATTTTCAATGTCCTTTTTGCTCATGGCATCATCAGTAGTTATGCGTTTAATCCTAATGAATTGAGACAGTGGCAAATGACTTTTAAGAGAGGGAGAATGAAAACTCTTAAAGTGCAACGCATTATTCCGATCAGTGGGCTTCCTGAAAACCTGTGTCTTGAAACTCCCTTGTTGCAATTCAATATTAATATCCAGATAATTAATATTGGTTTTACTGATCATGTAAGTGAACTGTATGCGAGAATGATGCGTATTCAACATGTTGATGCATTGTTCAAGATCTTTCTTCGAACCCTTCCATAACAATAAAATGTCATCAATGTATCGAAGATAGAGAAGTAGATGGTCTGTCCATGATTGATTGTTCAGTATGAAAGTGTCTTCATAATTAGCCATGAAAATATTCGCATAACTAGGTGCCCCTGTAAAACCCATAGAAGTTCCAGTACGTTGCATGAAAAATTGGTCCTTCCATGAAAAATAACTGTGATACAGACTGAACTGTAACAGTTCAAGTATGAAAATATTCTGAGATTCCTCATAATCACCTCGCATCAGCATCCATTCCACCGCTGCCATGCCTTCAGAATGTGATATTGATGTGTATAGGGCTACTACATGAATTGTACATAACCAAGTGTCTTCTTCATTGAAGCCCTGTATCTGCTGTAGCTTATTGAGACAGTCTGTCGTATCTTGAACATAAGATACCCATCCCTGCACAAGTGGCTGTAAAAAGTGATCAATATATCTGCCTATTGATTCATGTATTGAGCCGCAGCCTGCAACAATTGGACGGAAAGGTGGATCAACAGAATTCTTATGCATTTTAGGCAGCATGTAGATATGCGGACGTGTTGGAAACTCTGTTGTCAAAAAATTTTGTATGCTCATTTATCCATCCTAACTCAACAGCTTTTTTAAGAATCTCAGCCAATGTTTTTTGAAAAGCAGTTGTGGGATCAGAATCCAACAAGATATAAATATCTTCATCCATCACATGTTTCTGCACTTTTTCTTCATAGTAGGTAGTGTTCATTACCACAAGGGCTCCACCCTTATCCGCAGGTTGAAATACAAGATTTTTATTATCAGCTAGTTTGCGTAAAGCAAAAGATTCTGCTTTTGTTAAGTTCTTCCGTGCCTGGGCCTGCATAGGTATATGTTCCAAATCCTTCTTCACCAAAAGTTCAAAAAGATCCAATGTTTTGTGCGTGATAGGAGATAGAAAGGTGCTTTTAGGTTTAAAAACCTTTTCTTCAGTTTCTGCTAGGGAAACATTCTCTTTTGAAATTTGGTGGAAAAACCAGCGTAACCTTAACTTACGCATAAATTTAAATATCGCCACTTCTGTTTCCATACTATTAGTGTTATAAGTAGGAATAAATGTCATCCCTTTATTCAACACGGATAACTCAACAGGTGATAAAATAACATCAGAAATATTCATGACTAAGTCCTCTTTGGATTCCGCCGAGGATTTTCCTGATTTTTTCTTTTGTCCCCTCCTTGATCGTTTGTTTTCCCTGTACTTTGTTCTTCCGGTGGATGGTTGGATGATTGACCTGATTCTAAAAAGACTTTTTAGTTGCCACACTCCCACTTGGTATTTCTGATGAAGATTCTGAGATGTTAGTAATATTTACTACTGGTGGACGTGTTAGTGTTATGTCCTGTTCAGTGGCTATACTCTCTTCAGATGTTGATGCATCAGGTTTTTTAAAAATGCGACGCTGAGCATATGCATCGGCCCATGTATAAACCTCATCCAACTTATAATCTATCGTATCACGTTTAAATTTTCACAATTTCCTTTCATGTACCTCCTTGGCATGCTCATCAATTCTCGCGTTAATTTCATCCAGTGTTTTTGTGAGAGTTTCTGCAGTCATCATTTGCTCTAAATTAATTTTCAAATCATGAATCTCTGTCGCCAGTTCCTTTAAGACATTTGATAATTCTTCAACAATTAAGAGAATAAGATCTAATGAGCATTTGTTTAAAATTGCAAACCATCTCAACATAAATGGTTTATTAAATTTGAAAAGCATGGGGCGCAAAGAAATCCTTAACCCCTAGGTATACGTTTAACCTTGTGGTAATGAACACTACTTACTACGAAGAAAAAGTGCAGAAACATGTGATGGATGAAGACATTTATATCTTGTTGGATTCCGATCCCACAACTGCTTTTCAAAAACATTGGCTGAGATTCTTAAAAAAGCTGTTGAGTTAGGATGGATAAATGAGCACACAAATTTTTTTTGACAACAGAGTTTCCAACACGTCCGCATATCTACATGCTGCCTAAAATGCATAAGAATTTCGTTGATCCACCTTTCCGTCCAATTGTTGCAGGCTGCGGCTCAATACATGAATCAATAGGCAGATATATTGATCACTTTTTACAGCCACTCGTGCAGGGATGGGTATCTTATGTTCAAGACACGACAGACTGTCTAAATAAGCTACAGCAGATACAGGGCTTCAATGAAGAAGACACTTGGTTATGTACAATTGATGTAGTAGCCCTATACACATCAATACCACATTCTGAAGGCATGGCAGCGTGGAATGGATGCTGATGCGAGGTGATTATGAGGAATCTCAGAATATTTTCATACTTGAACTGTTACAGTTCAGTCTGTATCACAGTTATTTTTCATGGAAGGACCAATTTTTCATGCAACGTACTGGAACTTCTATGGGTTTTACAGGGGCACCTAGTTATGCGAATTTTTTCATGGCTAATTATGAAGACACTTTCATACTGAACAATCAATCATGGACAGACCATCTACTTCTTTATCTTCGATACATTGATGACATTTTATTGTTATGGAAGGGTTCGAAGAAAAATCTTGAAAAATGTATCAACATGTTGAATACGCATCATTCTCGCATACAGTTCACTTACATGATCAGTAAAACCAATATTAATTATCTGGATATTAATATTGAACTGCAACAAGGGAGTTTCAAGACACAGGTTTTCAAGAAGCCCACTGATCGGAATAATGCGTTGCACTTTAAGAGTTTTCATTCTCCCTCTCTTAAAAGTCATTTGCCACTGTCTCAATTCATTAGGATTAAACGCATAACTACTGATGATGCCATGAGCAAAAAGGACATTGAAAATATGTCTTCTCAATTTACACAACGGGGATACCCGGATGAAATTCTGGAAACTGCCAAACAGAAAGAATTGCAATTGAAGCGTGAAGAACTTTTGCAAAAAACATTGAAACCGAAAATTAAGAGGGAAGTTTGTGTTATCAAATACTCTACAGCTGCACCAGCTATTAAACGGAGCATTTTGAAAAGATGGGAAATCATTGAACAAGAACATGATTTCAAGGAGGTGTTCATTACATCACCGATGTTTGCTTATTCTAGATCTAGAAATCTACGTGAAGTGTTAAAAAAAAGGCGTGAAGCACATTCCATAACAAGAAATTTGGGGATGTGTAAATGCTTTAACTGTGGACACTGTGGGAATGTGATTGTGGGGGATACATTCGCTCATCCACAAACAGGCAAGGCCATAAAACTTAGGCATACATCTGATTGTAATTCGGAAATGGTGATCTACGCTTTTAAATGCCCTTGTGGGCTAGTGTATGTTGGTCGTACTTCACGTAAAATGAAGGTCAGGCTCACTGGACATAAAAGTACTATCAGGACAGCCAATACTAAATCATGTCTAGCAGTACATTGGGTGGAGAAAAAACACACTATACCACAGTTACGTTTTACCATACTAGAGAAAATTATGGTTACCCCACATATGGATGCGCATAAACACTTAGCGCAAATAGAAACTTATTGGATACGTACTCTTAACACACTTGTACCGCATGGTCTGAATGACAAGTTGGAAATGGTTTGCTTTCTGTAAACAATGTGTACAGCATCTGTTAATATGTTAAAATTGATCAATTGTGTGTTGCATTTGAATTACTATATTGGATTTGGGATGATTTCAAGCTTATCACATGGTAGATTTTGATATTAAGGAGTAGGGAGCTGGATCTCCTTTATCTACATACCGCATGATAGTTTATCACATTTGGTATTTTATCACACATTTTTCGTTTTCATGGTAATATTCAGTTACGTGCGTCATACATACTTGCATAATATAGCTTAATGGATTGGTTATATTACTATATAGGTATAATGGGCATGGTTTATACGTGAAACTTTGGTTACGGTAGTATCACTAGAAATTTAGCTCATCTGGATTTTGGTGCACGATGTTAATTTATATGTACTGGGTTCGGGTGGCCTATTGGGCAGGCACGCATTTTTTCAAACGAGACTTTTTAATATTTAGTTTTTCCGCTTTTATGATGCTGTTGGACTAATTTAATTTTTATAATGTTCATTTGTCATAGTTTATGTGCAGTTGCACATTCCTGTTGCATCGTTTTCTCGAAAGAGTGTCCGGGCAGTCTGTTTTTTATCTTCATTACTGATTTACGCGGGAGTCTTGCGCCGCCTCCGCATTTAAATGCATTGCGGGTGAAAGTGATCACGCAGAGGATTTTGTTTCGGCAAAAAGAAAGGCAGTCAAAGTAAGTAGGAGGTTTTATAGTTGTTGCACCGGCATATTAGGTTTGGGAAACATGTGGTAGTAGTGAGCTAGTCTTGATTTTTCATTCTTTTGCAGCTCTACGCGAGGTTGCCATAACAAATCTCTACGAGGTTGTCGTCTTAACCGGCATACTTGAGGTAACTGCTCGATTATTGGTGTTAATCTCTTTTGCGGTAGGGTGGTTGGTAAGAAAAATATGGTATGAATACGGACCGTAATTAGGTCCTTTATATATTTTTTATAGCCTCGTTGGAAGAAGTTAAGACGCACGAAAAAATACAGTGCAATAAGATCAGCATTTCAGTTTGTAAGTTTTTCAAATATTTGGTTTCATGATTTGCAGGAGTTTCAGTCCTGTTCACAGCAATAGCATTTTAATACGGTTGTGTGTATTTTTTTAGCATTGTGGCTTTGGCTTCGTAGTTGGATAGGTGAGTGATTGAGGTATTTTGGATATCTAATCAATATCTTGGGTTATAAGGGGTATTCTTTAGAAACTTTATGCATCACATTCAGTGGCAATTTGGTTCCTTTTGCGCACTGGTATCGTTATATGTCTTTTTGTGGTAGGTGTAAAGAGGTGATCATGCACATAATCTCACAGGTGTTAAGCTTGAAAAACCCATTCACACAGGTATTGGTGCCTGTAGGTTACGGGTCTCTCCCTGAAAAGCTTTAGAGTGACATAAACTGTTCTGTGTTAAATTTTGATTATAAATCATTTCTGTTATTTTTAGTGTTCCCCTGACGAAGGGTTTCCGAAATGCATTGGGACATGTAAACACCACATGGAATGTTGGATTGAAAAATTGAAAGAATGAAAAAATAAAATGAACGTATATATACAATTTCATTGCTTGATGTATAAGATGTTCAAATAAGCATAAAATGTGCACAATCGTCGATTGAAGTACACTTAAGATGGTTTATGTTGATGGTATACATTGATGTGTACTCTGTTTAGATTTTTAAAATTGTATTAATTTGTGAATGAAGTATATGAAATAGTATAGCACCACTAGATTGGGCTGGTGACAAGTGCACCTTGTATTCATGTGACAGGTTCTGTCTCATGTTATTGTGAAAAATTATTGGAAAGCCAGAACAATCAGAGGGCCCAAATATGGAACTGCTCGGTGAAGACTAGCTCACATCAACGGTTATGGTGGGTAAGGTGTCCCGTTTTTAGGTCTCGCCTAGCGTTGTAGCGCGCATGCGCTACTTGCTCTGCGAGGCGTATAATGATCGATAAGATTTCTGAAGTGGAGTTAAAGCCCCACCCATGATTTTCATTGGCTGGCGTCATCATTCATGCTAAACGCTGGCTCTTGATTGTAAATGAGGCTCGTTTGTTACCGCCCTGTCTCCTTCTCGGACGGCCCATCCGGACTTGATCTTTTACTTGCGGCATTAGACTGTCTCCTTCAATTAGTCTGTAAAGCACTTTTTTTTCCATTCATTTGCGCAATGGCGACAGCTTGGTATATTTTTCTCAGGGTTGATTTACTTTTCCCTTCTTTGATGTTTACTCGGCTGATTCGTTCTTTGATTGTTGGCATAATTTACTTAACTGTTCATTTTACGCACACAGGCTCGCTTTGTAATCTGAGCCGCAGCCACAAACGCATATAATGGCTCCCATGGTTATCATTTAGAGTTACACGTACGCCGTACCACAGACTACTTTTTAGTAGCACACACGGAGAGGGCGCTCTCGGCCCCGTGGCAGGGCGAGGGTCGGGGTTAAGTGTCCGCTGTTAAATTGGTGACGTAAAGGCCCTGCTGGCCACTTGGTGAGTGCGGGCAAGGGCCTTTTGGCCCCGTGGGCCGTGGCTGGGAGAGTGCTCAGCCGTGCACTTGGGAGGGGTGAGGGCCCAGCTGGCTTCATGTCAAGGTGAGGAGCGGGGTTTGGGGTCCTACCAGGTCTGTGAGGGGACCAGGCGACATTGTAGTGAACTGGGACAAGGGGCATCCTGGCCCTGTGGCAGGGCCAGGGGTGTGGGCGTGCCCTGCTATGCCCAGGGAGGGGCAAGGGGTCTGCTGTCCCCGTGGCGGGGCGAGGGCACAAGTCAAGTTCGTCATAAAATACATCTTTTAGCTAATCCTGTTTTCGTTTTATCCAACAGCGCATTGCATTATGGGAGTTGTAGTTGCTCTTAAAAGACACTACAAGTCCAACCACAGGAAGTGGGCTAAAATGCCCAGACCGGCTGAGGGTGCCAAGTAAAACTGGCGCCGGGCTTCAGATAGCGCTAATGTGTCACTTTAATGGTGGAAGGCGCTACACGAGTGATGTTTTAGCTCGGGGCTACTTGGCAGCACTGTGCGTCAGTGAGAGCTCCGAGCAAGGATCCGTGAGGAAAACCGAAGATCAGCGGCCGGATTACGTGGTTTGTCCGACACATAGCACAGGAGATGTGAAACTCGAAGCGCCTCTCGCTAATGGGAAGCGTCTGCAGGGCAAGGGAGGCCGCCAGAAGCGCATTCATCGGGTCCCCGGGAACCAAAACCCAGAGCAAAATAATAAACCCGTCCCTTCGCTGTTTGCAGTTGGAGGAATTTCACTGGGCGAGGGGGGAGGGCGGGTGTCTAAACATTTCCAGATGGTGTCTGTAGGTTTCAGCTTTCCAAGCGGAGGGCGAGGCCTGGTGACCCGGGGTGGAAAGTAGGGACTTATTGAGAGGGAGGCGGTGGCACTGAGATGGGGCGAGTGCAGGGTGGGGGCACACTTTGCAGGGTTTGGGAGACTGTGTGTGTGGGGTGGGGGAGTTATTGACTGTAGTGTTAAGCGACGGGGTGGGGGAGGGGCATGGTTTAAAAGGAAGGTAGAATGATGTGAAGTGTGACCAGAAACGCCTAAATGGTGCTGTTACAACATCACAGAGTGCATTTTTATGACCCTAAATCTCGCATGCCCGCTTCAGACAATAATATCTAATTCAGATTTATTTGATAAATTCTGGAGAGAAACGGACCGTTTCGGCGGTGTACATCTTGTGAAGAATAGGCCACAATAGAGCGCTTGTGCTGCAAGTCTGTTTCTAAGCGCTGTCTTCCTACTGCAGGATGTCCAACGTGGGTCTCAGAGGGCCTCATCATGCCAGATGTTTACGTTAGATAATTGTGCAAACAATGGCCATAAATTATATATTTTATATAGTGAATGGTTATCACAATAATGTGTTGTGGACCCGTGGTTCACAACATTTTATTATTGTGAGGTCATCAGGCTGTGGATTACTTAATTCCATTAATTACGTAACGGCCATAGCTGCCGACTTTGGAGCTGGGGAGACAGGTTCGAGTCTCGGCGTCGGCTCAACATCTTGTGATTCTAGGCAAAACACTTCATCTCCCCTTGCGTACAAAAAATGAATGTGTACTTGTTTAATGTAACTGGTGCTCATGTAAAGCGCTCCAATACCTTCGGGTCAAGTTGGCGCTATATAAAACTGCAACAACAACAAAAAAATCTAAGGGGATGATCACATTCCAAGATTGTGAGGTCGTTGTGCATAGTTCGCTGTACTTTGTGTTTTAGGACCTGAATAACCTCAGCCTGGCCCGCGCCCCTCCTCCTTCCAAACGAGGCACTGGCAGAACACACAGTGATTGGTGGGAAAGTCCTCTTTATTACAAACAAGTGAAGCACAATAGATAGCATAACAGCAACACATTGTGAAGAATCTGGCACCCGTGAGGAAACATCACCCAATAATCAGGGCAGTACATTTTTTTTTTTTTTTTAAACGTAAAAAATCATAACCTATAACAGCCTTGGATCTAACCGCAATGAACATTCACACCCCAGGGCTTCCGGCAATCCCATACACCATTGGACCACTAATACTATATATAGCCTCCGGGAGAAACTAAGATGGCGGCGGTTTCCACATACATATGAATCCCTATCACCTGCAGAATTTAACATAAAAAGTTTCATGGTCAAGTGGTGCAAAAGTTGTTCACATTTCTGCAACTGTGGGGGGGGGAGGCATCACCGAGCACTTCGCAAACGTTAACCCGTCATTTTTAAGTGATGGGTTGCTATAATCGGGCTTTTAAAAAGGTGACAATTTAGGCTGAAAAATATAAAACATTGTTTGAAAATGTTGATTAACACAGCATATTTGGCACGTGATGCCTAATAATTTGTCCATCCGCTGCTGAATTATTCTATTGACCGTATTACTGGGAGTAAAAATGTGTGAACCGAAGTTGGCAATACTTTTCGAATTTCTTTGTGGGTCTCTTCTCTCAGCTGACTGTTTCAATCTAGTTTCACCCCGATGACCTCAGTGTTCAGTAAGATGTGGCTGACTTGAGAGTTGGGGATCCCGGTTCGAGTCTCTGCGTCGGCGCATCATCCTGTGATTGTGGGCAAATCACTTAATCTCTCCGTGCCTACCAAAACAAGCATTTGCAATGCAATAGGTCTCGCATTTACGCGAGTTTAAGCTATTGGCATTGTAAATGACAATGCCTTTTATTTATGTTTTAAAAACGAAAACAAAAATAAAAGGCATTGTTATTTGCAATGTCAATAGCTCAAACTCGCGTAAATGCGAGACCTATTGCATTGCAAATGCTTGTTTCCAATTGAGAGGGCACAGGAGCGTCCTCCTCTGCCAGGGACACAGCCGAGGCCAGTAGCGGCAAAGCTATTCATATACTGGCTCAGAGACCTCATTTTCCAAATCTCAAGAATGAAAGGGCCCTGGTCCATAACATGTATCCAGATTAAATTAGTGAAGTACAAAAAACAAAGGTGTTCCTTCTAAGGTGTCAAAAACCAATTGCATCAGATGGGCCCCCATTACACTCTCATGTATCCTGCTAAACTTAGAAATATATGATGCTATTCTTCCTATAAGCACCGGATGCTTGGTCGTGACTCCAAAGGAGGGGAATTACTATTCCAGCCAACGTGAATGATCATGACACTGGCTAATGAATCGCAACAGAAGAAGACACACAAGCATGCCCAGGGAATACCCACCAAAGAATAGGCAGGAAGAGAGACAGCACAAGTGCTGGCAGGTGTCCTTAAAAATGACCCGAATGATGGCGCAAGTACATCAAAAACACGAAACTCCACCTTGATCGGGCAATGCAGACTCTGGTGACTCGGACTTGGAACTAAATCGAGGTCCTGATTTAATGCCCGTGTCAGCTGAATCTACCATCTAAGCAGATATGCAAATATAGCATCGACATTAACATATGTTAATCTGAGGACCAAAAACAATTAGGGAACTTTAATTGGGTGAGGAGAACAGGGATTGGGGAGTTGAATGAATCAAGGGGAGCAATGAGGAGTAAAACATTGCACTGATCATGCCTCCAATCTTCACTTCCAAAACAAATCTCAAAATGGACGGTTATAATTATTGGGTTATTTGATGGTTCTTATTGGCAAGGTAAACATTGTTCCCTTCACCAGGAGTGGGAGTTGTGATTGTTTTTCGCAATGGATCATATCAAGTTAGCACCTGTAAAATAAAATGGGACAGCACAACGAGGAGTAGCACAAATAATCACGCTACACAAAGATGTGTAGGGCATTCGCAGAGGTCATGGCAGACTCAAGAAGGAACACAGTTAACGAATATACAACATTTTAACAGGGAACATATGAGGGATGGCCACACCCACAAAGAAATGTAGGATCAATGCATTCCTAAAATATAGGCAAATACATATAGCCTATCTACAGGAAACACTCCTGACTTACACAGAACTGCATAAGCCAGATGAATGGTGAAGAGGGCAGCTAATCGGGATGACATATTCAGCGTATGCTAGAGGAGTATTAATATGGATTGCTCAGGCGCACCATTTGTACTACATCATAACCAAATCAATCCAGAAGGTAGACATGTTTTGGTAGAAAGAACACTTAATGGGGAATCACTGACTTTGATGGCCATTTATGCCCTTGGCAATAATTATACGTAATTCATGGATACACTTATCTTGCCCTTAATATGCAACCTACAAGTACCATGCCTCTGGGGCGGGGACTTCAATAGTGTACATACCACCGATTTATACAGAAACCATTGATATATGCCAATGCCGTACAAAGTTCTGAGAGACTGATACCAATAGGTGAAATGCACATCCCCATAATCCATATGGCAAGAAACAACACGGTGGGAACAGACAGGTTTCCTGATGAGTTTTATGCAACATACAAAACCCAAATTATTTTAAAACTCCTAAAGGGGTATGAGTATGTGAAGCAAGTAGGGAAAGTACTGGGGTCAAAAAGGGAAGCACTAATAGGGGTCCTAAGCAAACAGGGTTGGGACCTTCTGGATGTAAGCTTCCATCAACCATAATTCTTATTAAACTTGGATTGCAAGATTTTGGGAAAGATACTAGATAATTGACTAATACTAATAGTAAGCGATGTGTTACATCCTGATAAAAATGTATCTATCCCAGCAGAAATCCATTCCTTAAGTTAAGACTATTGTTCCACCTTATGGAGGGAGCAACAACAGAGGGCCCAATTCAGCTGGCTGTATCTCTTGATATGGAAAAGGCTTTAGATACCTGCGAATGACCATATCTCATGATGGTACTTAAAAGGATGGAGCTGGGACAAGAGTTCAAGAGATGGATGCAAGGAACCGAGGGCAAAAGAGTATACAGGCCCAGATGGTCTCCGAACAACTATATTTAGGGAGAGTACCAGACCAGGGTGCCCACTATCACCAATATATTTTTGTAATGGTCATGGAGCCACTAGTGCATTTACTGAGACAGAAAGGTCCGGACTGTGGAATAAGGATGACAGACAGATGGCATAATTTATCATTGTACGCAGACGATGCACTTATTATTTATGGAAGGCTCAAGATAATGTACTAGCGTTAATGGCTCTGTTGGACAAATTTGATGACATTTCAGGTCTGATATAATTGTGCTAAGTCATTCATATTCCTGCACAGACACATGACAGATATAGAGCTTAGGTCTCCTCCACTTTCTAGACTGGAATGGAGATTTAATACTTTCAAGTACCTGGGTGTGAACCTCTATCACACTGATGGTGACCTTATAAAAGGTAATGTGGGTAGGGCAATAACTATGATACAGCAATCTATTGTATTGTGGATCACACTCCCACTTTCACCATTGAGAAGGGTGGCGATAGCCAAGATGCGGATTCTACCCAGACTACTGTATTTATTGCAGCATTACTGAAGATGTTAAAGAAGAGGTTTGTCAGAGACATCCGTAGGGACCTTTCCGTCCTAACGTGTGAGACTGGAAGGAATAGAGTAGTGCTCCACAATACACAAAGGACCCTAATTGAGGGAGGCTTGGTAGCCCTGAACTATGAGCTATATTATGCATCAGCACAATTACAGTGGCCAACAAAATGACTGAGTAGCACCTTTAATCCTGAAAAGGAAGATATCCTGCAGGGACTATGGAGACACACAATAGTCAGGGCCACTGGAATTATGCTATTCTGTAGCTGCAATGTTTTCCACATAGTTATGGATTTGCCACACTTGCCACATAATCCATCATCTTCTGCATAATGTGGAGATTTTAACAATATAAAGTGTGTAGTGGCGACACATGTTACCGCACAGTAAAAAGTAGTTCACAAAGGTTAACTGGTCATCTTTCAATTGCTTATTGCTGTATTTGGGTGTTAAACTGGTATTAATAGAATGAAATCTTTGTCCAAACAGTGTTATCATATATAAAAATGACAAAATAATGAAGTAATACTATAAAAAATGTGTCATATTCCTCTGCATAACTTGCCTTTTTTACTGCATGCTTTAGTCAACCATGCCACAAAATATGGTCCTCCTCTGCTGCATAATTCCAGTACCCTTGACAATAATAGATTGGTTAATGAGCAAAGCAAGTGCATGAATGACACTGATTAAATTGGCAAAGGTAGCGAAATATTGTTGGTATAAATAAGCACAACCCCAGCTGCAACCTCCCTGTACTCTCCAAATATGCCACTATGGACTGTGCCAGAAATTAAAAGCATATCTGCAGCATATTACAAGATACCATGGACAAAGGCTTGTTTGAAGACAATAGATGACATGTTTGAGCATAGTATACCATGTACATCTCACAACATTTGAGGAAAAAAAAATTGTTTCAAAATACATTGTCTTTAGAAATGTAAATCAATTAAATATTAAAACATTCTAAAAACTTTATCCTGCAAAATCATTTATCTTAAGTTAAAACAGTACAATAATTACATATTCCAAAAAGCCAAATAAGATCCACTCTTACAATATTCAACTCCTCATATGCCCAGTATCTCAGTAGATAAGCATTTCTTAAAACACTTAGAGGTCGATTCCGATTCGGGCCGGAAAAAGCACCGACCGACTCGGAGGCGGAAAAATTACCGACCGACACGTACCAGTGGCGCCCGACACGCCAAGTACGATGCAAGCCGCGATAAATCCGACCGACACGTCAGGAAACCAAGCCGACCGACCGAGCCGCTCGGAAAATAGCAATCCGGCCGGAAAAACACGCGAATCCAACCGACCGACACGCACCCGGAACAAATCCGACCGAATCGTACCCGCCAACTCCAACCCGCAAAGTACGATGCAAGGCGCGAAAAACACGACCGAGTCGGACGGAGGACAAGACGTACGACCGACACGCATACAAAACCGAGCCGAAGCAACACAATACACCGCGACCGACGCGTACGCAGCATACAAAACTGCACAAACACAGCGTGAACGAAACGGAAAACACCGTACGAGACCAATGCAGGGTCCGACTCGGTCACAAGAACGTTTCCAACATACACAAACAGCACAAAGGAAAAATCAACCAAAAAAAGGCCAAACAAGCAATTACCAAGCCAATAAATACAGGGGGGTGGGGACAGAGAACAAAGACACACCCACAACTCCACCTATATAAAGGACACAAATCACTACCATGAGCCTTTGCAAATGCCATTCCACTGCCAGCACCCAAGAGAAAGCAACCACACACCCACAGCTCATCCCTCACACAAGCCACACACCAGCAGCACACCAACAAATACCTACCTCACATACACCCAGCACAACACACACCCACACACCCTCACCTGCACACCAACACACACATCACCCACCATCACCACCCATCACCATGCCCCCCAAGAAGAATCACAAGTTCCTAGATTGTGAATTGGAAGTCCTGGTAGACGAGATCCTCAGGGTAGAGCCACAGCTGTTTGGCACATTGGTCCAACAGACCCCCATGTCGCAGAAAACCAAGATGTGGGAGAGGATCATCAACAGGGTGAACGCCCAATCACCATGTCGGCGCACAAAGACCGACATCCAGAACAGGTGGTATGACGTGCGCAGGAGGGTACGGAAACTGCTGAAGCAAGACTACATCAACAGCCAACACACCGGCAGTGGCCCTCCTGCCAAGCCAATATACCTCAGGCCCTGGGAGGAGAAGGTGCGGGCCATCCTACCGCCAGTGAGCATATATGGACTAGAGGACATCCCAGAGCCTGGTGAGTACACAACAAATGTACACAATATACTGCCACAAAACACACACATCACTGTCAAGGGGAGAGTCAAACCATGCACTCATAGCAATTACACAGCAACTAGAACAGAATCATCCCAAAATGTGTATGTCAGTCAGATAAACACAACACATGCCATCAAAAAAGTCACATCCAACTGTGCCAACACATGTACAAACACAACCACAACTACAGCTAGGCAGTGGCACAAATAGAACTAACACACACATCCACACATGTAGCCACCACAACAACACCAACACACAGTGAAGACCACTCAAAGGAAGGAATTCTGTGTATGCTGGCCAAGTCAGTGTAGCCAATAGCATCATGGGAGTCGCAGTCACACATATTGCCCCCCCACAACTGTCCCATCAACACCACCATGAACCATGCGCACATCACAGGGAGTGGAGAAGGACTCACAAGATGGCTGACACTGGCTACTGCTGTGAGGAGCACAAGGCCCTGCTGGCAACTGTGCACCAACAAACAGCAGGACACCACTGACTGACATCCTGAGAGACAACTTCCACTCCCTGCAATGCAAGCACAGTCCATGGTGGGATATCTGGCTGGCTGGGTGGGAAGGGGGACTTGCAGCACTGACCATAGTCACCAGCACCTCCCCTCACACCCCCCCAACACAAACTCCACAGTACCCACCTGGTAGAATGCAATGCCCTCCATCCTAACACAAGATCCCACAAAGCACCACCACCCTGGGTTATGTTGTGTGAAGCACAGGGACACTCTTGGGACTCTTAGCCAAACAACTGCCAGGACAACACTCCCAGCCATCCTGTCAGCACAGCCAGCCCACCCCACAGGGAAGCAGAGTCAAAAGGAAGGAAGCATGGGCATGCTGGGAAGGGGGTGGAGGCAATAGCATGATGGGAGTCGTAGTCACAGACATTGCTCAGCCTCACAACTGGCCCATCAACACCACCCTGAACCATGCTCACATCACAGGGAGTGGAGAAGGACTCACAAGATGGCTGACACTGGCTACTGCTGTGGGGAGCACAAGGCCCTGCTGGCAACTGTGCACCAACAAACAGCAGGACACCACTGACTGACATCCTGAGAGACAACTTACACTCCCTGCAATGCAAGCACGTTCCATGGTGGGATATCTGGCTGGCTGGGTGGGAAGGGGGACTTGCAGCACTGACCATAGTCACCAGCACCTCCCCTCACACCCCCCCAACACAAACTCCACAGTACCCACCTGGTAGAATGCAATGCCCTCCATCCTAACACAAGATCCCACAAAGCACCACCACCCTGGGTTATGTTGTGTGAAGCACAGGGATACTCTTGGGACTCTTAGCCAAACAACTGCCAGGACAACACTCCCAGCCATCCTGTCAGCACAGCCAGCCCACCCCACAGGGAAGCAGAGTCAAAAGGAAGGAAGCATGGGCATGCTGGGAAGGGGGTGGAGGCAATAGCATGATGGGAGTCGTAGTCACAGACATTGCTCAGCCTCACAACTGGCCCATCAACACCACCCTGAACCATGCTCACATCACAGGGAGTGGAGAAGGACTCACAAGATGGCTGACACTGGCTACTGCTGTGGGGAGCACAAGGCCCTGCTGGCAACTGTGCACCAACAAACAGCAGGACACCACTGACTGACATCCTGAGAGACAACTTACACTCCCTGCAATGCAAGCACGTTCCATGGTGGGATATCTGGCTGGCTGGGTGGGAAGGGGGACTTGCAGCACTGACCATAGTCACCAGCACCTCCCCTCACACCCCCCCAACACAAACTCCACAGTACCCACCTGGTAGAATGCAATGCCCTCCATCCTAACACAAGATCCCACAAAGCACCACCACCCTGGGTTATGTTGTGTGAAGCACAGGGACACTCTTGGGACTCTTAGCCAAACAACTGCCAGGACAACACTCCCAGCCATCCTGTCAGCACAGCCAGCCCACCCCACAGGGAAGCAGAGTCAAAAGGAAGGAAGCATGGGCATGCTGGGAAGGGGGTGGAGGCAATAGCATGATGGGAGTCGTAGTCACAGACATTGCTCAGCCTCACAACTGGCCCATCAACACCACCCTGAACCATGCTCACATCACAGGGAGTGGAGAAGGACTCACAAGATGGCTGACACTGGCTACTGCTGTGGGGAGCACAAGGCCCTGCTGGCAACTGTGCACCAACAAACAGCAGGACACCACTGACTGACATCCTGAGAGACAACTTACACTCCCTGCAATGCAAGCACGTTCCATGGTGGGATATCCGGCTAGCTGGGTGGGAAGGGGGACTTGCAGCACTGACCATAGTCACAAGCACCTCCCCTCCCACCCCCCCACACAAACTCCACAGTACCCACCTGGTAGAATGCAATGCCCTCCATCCTAACACAAGATCCCACAAAGCACCACCACCCTGGGTTATGTTGTGTGAAGCACAGGGACACTCTTGGGACTCTTAGCCAAACAACTGCCAGGACAACACTCCCAGCCATCCTGTCAGCACAGCCAGCCCACCCCACAGGGAAGCAGAGTCAAAAGGAAGGAAGCATGGGCATGCTGGGAAGGGGGTGGAGGCAATAGCATGATGGGAGTCGTAGTCACAGACATTGCTCAGCCTCACAACTGGCCCATCAACACCACCCTGAACCATGCTCACATCACAGGGAGTGGAGAAGGACTCACAAGATGGCTGACACTGGCTACTGCTGTGGGGAGCACAAGGCCCTGCTGCCAACTGTGCACCAACAAACAGCAGGACACCACTGACTGACATCCTGAGAGACAACTTCCACTCCCTGCAATGCAAGCACGTTCCATGGTGGGATATCTGGCTGGCTGGGTGGGAAGGGGGACTTGCAGCACTGACCATAGTCACCAGCACCTCCCCTCACACCCCCCCCAACACAAACTCCACAGTACCCACCTGGTAGAATGCAATGCCCTCCATCCTAACACAAGATCCCACAAAGCACCACCACCCTGGGTTATGTTGTGTGAAGCACAGGGACACTCTTGGGACTCTTAGCCAAACAACTGCCAGGACAACACTCCCAGCCATCCTGTCAGCACAGCCAGCCCACCCCACAGGGAAGCAGAGTCAAAAGGAAGGAAGCATGGGCATGCTGGGAAGGGGGTGGAGGCAATAGCATGATGGGAGTCGTAGTCACAGACATTGCTCAGCCTCACAACTGGCCCATCAACACCACCCTGAACCATACTCACATCACAGGGAGTGGAGAAGGACTCACAAGATGGCTGACACTGGCTACTGCTGTGGGGAGCACAAGGCCCTGCTGGCAACTGTGCACCAACAAACAGCAGGACACCACTGACTGACATCCTGAGAGACAACTTACACTCCCTGCAATGCAAGCACGTTCCATGGTGGGATATCCGGCTAGCTGGGTGGGAAGGGGGACTTGCAGCACTGACCATAGTCACAAGCACCTCCCCTCCCACCCCCCCCACACAAACTCCACAGTACCCACCTGGTAGAATGCAATGCCCTCCATCCTAACACAAGATCCCACAAAGCACCACCACCCTGGGTTATGTTGTGTGAAGCACAGGGACACTCTTGGGACTCTTAGCCAAACAACTGCCAGGACAACACTCCCAGCCATCCTGTCAGCACAGCCAGCCCACCCCACAGGGAAGCAGAGTCAAAAGGAAGGAAGCATGGGCATGCTGGGAAGGGGGTGGAGGCAATAGCATGATGGGAGTCGTAGTCACAGACATTGCTCAGCCTCACAACTGGCCCATCAACACCACCCTGAACCATGCTCACATCACAGGGAGTGGAGAAGGACTCACAAGATGGCTGACACTGGCTACTGCTGTGGGGAGCACAAGGCCCTGCTGCCAACTGTGCACCAACAAACAGCAGGACACCACTGACTGACATCCTGAGAGACAACTTCCACTCCCTGCAATGCAAGCACGTTCCATGGTGGGATAACTGACTGGGTGGGTGGGTGGGTGGGAAGGAGGTCTGGCTGTCAACCAAACACAATCAATGCAGACCATGTTCACACCCCAGAGAATACATAGAAATGCCCAAATAATGCAGGACAATGTGCCACACCAATATCAACCCCTGACTGTGACGACTTAGGACAATACAATGTACAGGCCCGCACCCCGAGGCACAGTCACAACTGTCAGGTGTGTCAACCACTGATGCCTGCAGAAACATGACATACATTGTTTGTGTCTCCCAAAAACAGGTGATGATAGGGACACAGCAGCAGACGCTGAGGAGTCCCAGTCCCAGGCTCAAGAGGATGCCGAGCTCACTGGCGTCGTACAGCCTCTGTCCTCCTCGGACGATGAAGAACAACCTGGCACATCCGGTGCAAGTCAACATGCTGCACCAGCAGGACCACCAGCTGCAGCACCAGCAGGTCCACCAGCTGCACCCCCTGCACCCACCCCTCCAACGACTGTCACCACGAATACCATCCCTGCCGACATGGACAGAATAAGGAACAACACCAGCGCAGTGACCCTGGACCAACCTGGGGCCATGGACACCACCACCACCACCAACCCCCAAGGTGGACCAGGGTTATCTGTGCGTGCAACTGCACACACTGCACATGTCAGCAGGGGTGGTGGGAGGGGTGGGAGACAGAGGTCGCTGCTTGCAGACGTTGCTGGTGTGCATGAAGACCCACAACTGGTACGCATAGCTGATGCGTACCAGTCCAGCACCGGAGAGCTCAGCCAGGTAGTGGGGCTCCTCAGAGACATCAAACAGCAGCAGGCTGCCCATCATGCCCGCTTGGACTCCCACATGTCCCACGTGGAGTCACACATGTCACGTGTGGACTCCCACATGTCCCGCGTGGAGTCCAAGTGGGATGTACTACATGAGATGACGGCGGTGCACAGGGACATTTTACAATGCCTCCGCCAGATGAACAGCAACCAGTCCACACCTCCCTGTGTGCCAACAACATCTGGTACCGAACAAACTGCAACTGCCACAGGGAGGGAGGAGGACTCTGGCGGAGAGTCCCCTGCACCGCAGCAGCCTGCACTTGAGGGCCCCCCCCAAGAAGAGGGGTCGTCCGAGGAGGGGAAAGTGAGAGGCTGATGGCCAAGCGCAACTCCCAGGAAGCCTGAACCTGTTCTGGATTTTCGCCTTTGTGCACAGACTGTTCACCCTGTTGATGGCAACACTACTCCCACACATTGCATGGGGAGTACAAGTTGGAACAATGTGTCAGACAACTGTGGCCCCGATACTGGGGATCCTGTCTACCTGGACTTTCTATTCATCTAGGAACTTGGGATTGCAAGATTCATGTACAGCACAATCCATCCTATGCACTATTATCACAGATGTATCACAATAAACACAATAATACACCATACTTGCCTCTGTCGTGATTCCAACGTGGGTGCTGTTATGGGGATGATGAACAGCAAAATTACACTGTGTATGCGAACTGCAACAGCAAGGACAACACAGGCATGTGAGTACAGGCAACGTGACACATATGAGGGAGACACACCACCAGGGCTACACAACACATACACACCTAGGCCATCTGACTCATTGCCTACACTGATGTTGCCAGGGAAGACGGTGCAATGCACAGACACCACACCCATTCCCAGTTGTAGTCAAGTAGCCCACAGGTGCAGTAAGCAAATGGCAGTCAAATGTGTGACCACAGACAACGCACATCACTAAGTGAAGCACAGGTTTATTACACAGTAGCAACATGCCGTAACCACTACAGATGCAAGGTAACCCCACCTGGTAGCGGGCACACAGTCAACAACTGTAGACAGAAGGAAGTCCATGGGTGTGGCGCACATCACCTGTAGGGACACAACAGCTACCAGCCTGGATGTGCAATCACGTCGTCGGTGGACACAGTTGACCAAACGAATCTGAAAGTACCCTGTAAAGGACAGAAATGACACACAGTCAAAAGCAATGCAGTACAGGACAGAACAGCAAAACTCATGCACAATACATGTTACAAGATACCCACCCAGAACCAAGTTAGCATGTCAACACTGTTGGGGAGTACAGCCCACCTGTCACCACACATCGCAACACACATCCTGTCAAGTAGCCCATGGACACACTCCAACAGCACTAGAGCACCACCCACACATCATGCCAACTCACATCATTCACATGACACCTCAGGATACTCACATTCAGCTAAAGAAGTTGGTGATGAGCTGTGTGCGGACATCACCATCACCATCATCATCATCATCGTCACTGGCATCGTGGTCCAGGCCAGGATCCTCCACAGGTGGCGGATGTTGGTCATCGTCATCCTGGATGAGAGGCAACTCCTTCCGCACTGCCAGGTTGTGGAGCATGCAGCAGACGATGATAATCTTGCACACTTTCGCAGGGGCATATGGGAGGGACCCTCCGGTCTTGTCCAGGCAGCGGAAGCGGCTCTTCAGGAGACCAAAGGTCCGCTCAATCACTCTCCTGGTCCGACCATGTGCCTCATTGTAGCGCATCTGGGCAGGTGTCACAGGGTTCCTGAGGGGTGTCAGCAACCACGGCATGTTGGGGTATCCCGAGTCACCTACGGACAGACAAGTGCACATCAGCTGACTTGGAAAAGTGGGCGGAATACTACAGATCAGATCACACACAATGGCACAAAGTCAGTACACACCGACAAGCCAGGCACGCTGGTTCTGCATCTGTGCCATCAACCTGGGGATGCGACTACTCCTCATCACAAAGGCATCGTGTGCTGAACCAGGGAAACGGGCACACACGTGTGTGATGGTCATGTCTGCAAGACACACCACCAGTGCATTGACCGAGTGGTAGTGCTTGCGGTTCCTGTAGGCCTGCTCCTGGGCCTGTGGTGGTACCAAAGCCACATGTGTCCCATCAATGGAGCCAATGACATGCGGCATCCTCCCCAGGGCATAAAAGTCACTCTTCACGTCAGTGAGTCGTCGCAGTCTAGGGAAATATATGTACCGGTTCAGGAAGAGCAACATTGCCGCCAAGAAATCGCGGAGCACACGGCTGAACATGGTCTGTGACATCCCACCAGCAGACGCCACAGTATGTTGGAAGGTACCGGTGGCAAAGAAGTGTAGGGCTGCCATCACCTTCACCTTGGGGGTCAGCGCTGTAGGATACGGCCGGCCAGGCTGCAAATGTGGGGACAACTGCACTGCCAAATCCTCAATCAGCTGCCTGGTGAAGCGGTACCGTCGGATGCTGTCCCGTTCCACCATCGTTGCCAGGTCTGGGAATGGCCGATGGACAGCAGGAGCCCTGCAGTGCAGAGGAGAAGTAAGCAAGATCGTCAGTCACCCCACATATGCGGCATTGAACACACTCAAGATCCCAACATACATCATCATGAGGCACAACTACATGAAGTGTGCAGTACCGGAACGACATGTATGGTACATACATGGCCAACATCTGTCAACACGGTCCTACAGGTGGCATCAATTTGTCCCAGGTTGGCCCATTGGATATCATGATGCTGTGTCACAGTCACCCCCCAGTGACATGTGAGGACAGATGTGCCCCAGGCACCACAGCTCAACGACAGGCACATTCCCAGGGACCCTGTAATGCCACATGGACACTGGCATCACCTGGAGTATCATGTGTACACCACAACAAAACAAACATGACCCCCACAGGTAGTGGCCACACTTGCCATGGCAGGAGAGCCATGGACGTCTGTGACACACACGCACAACATCAGAGTCCATGCACACACAACGTGGATGTGGAGACTGTCTCCCATTGTGCACATGAAATCAGAGACATTGTAAACACTACATGCACAAAGACTGTGGAGGGCCATCACTATTGTGCCACTGGGACACCCTGGCTCAAACATACCGTCCCACATGGGACTCACGGGGTATGTGACATGACATACACAAACACCACTGTGAAATGTGACCATGGCACATGCACAGATATGAACAGTTGCACATCACAGTGGTCACGTACACGTAACACCCAGGATCCTGTCCCCATTAACACGTGCACAGCCTGGGGGTGGCTACCCACAGGTGACACCCACAGGACAACATGTACACCAACATACACACAATAGGAAATGCAGCCTTACATGCCTTATGATAAGGTTTGGACAGGCTGTCGTGATGTAGGTGTGCCCCTCACTCCCTGGGAGCTATCTGTGGCTGGCATATGTCCATCTGAGACAGGCATGCTGACATATGCCAGTCACATGTACAGTGATGCGTTGAACAGCAATGGACCGATCGGTGCCTCCGGCCGGCCCATTGCTTTCAATGTGTGCGGGTACGCGTTGTACCCCTGTGCGCGTTGTACTGCAATGGACCGATCGGTGCCTCCGGCCGGCCCATTGCATTCAATGTGTGCGGGTGCACGCGTTGTACCCCTGTGCGCGTTGTACTGCAATGGACCGATCGGTGCCTCCGGCCGGCCCATTGCATTCAATGTGTGCGGGTACGCGTTGTACCCCTGTGCGCGTTGTACTGCAATGGACCGATCGGTGCCTCCGGCCGGCCCATTGCATTCAATGTGTGCGGGTACGCGTTGTACCCCTGTGCGCGTTGAACAGCAATGGACCGATCGGTGCCTCCGGCCGGCCCATTGCATTCAAGTGTGCGGGTACGCGTTGTACCCCTGTGCGCGTTGTACTGCAATGGACCGATCGGTGCCTCCGGCCGGCCCATTGCATTCAATGTGTGCGGGTGCAGCGTTGTACCCCTGTGCGCGTTGAACAGCAATGGACCGATCGGTGCCTCCGGCCGGCCCATTGCTTTCAATGTGTGCGGGTACGCATTGTACCCCTGTGCGCGTTGTACTGCAATGGACCGATCGGTGCCTCCGGCCGGCCCATTGCATTCAATGTGTGCGGGTACGCGTTGTACCCCTGTGCGCGTTGTACCTCAATGGACCGATCGGTGCGCACCCATTGACAATGGGCTTGCCTGGCAACGGACGCGTTTTCGAATATTCGAGCGAGTCGGTTGCTGGAAAATCAGTTGGTCACCCACAACAATGTTGCAAAATCATGTATGTCATGAAGTTGAAATTTTGAAGGATGCTGTGGGCGTGTTTTGGTGCTGCTATTCCATGGATTGGCCAGATTCAGAAGATGCAAACGACTTGGACCTATCACTTTGGACACAAGGGACAGTATCTGCCTCTCCAGCACATATATATTGCTGCATGTTCCCCTGAGAGCCCACTTGCCTGCACTACATGCTCCAGGACGACATCTGCCACTGCACTGCTGCTGTCTCTGCCCCTCTGGACCCTGCAATGGCACGTACTGTGGAGAGAGCCCCAGCCTTCAGCCTTGAAGAGAACCAGGCCCTGCTGGACAGCCTACTTCCACAGTACAGCAAGCTGTATGGGACACCAGGGGAGCAGGTGAGTGTTCTGTGCACTGCCTTTCTGAATGTGCATTTTGTCTGACTAGCAAGGCTGAGAGTCAGCACACCACTGGCTAGCAGGCTCACTGAGTAGTTGTCACCCCCCATAGTGTGTAGTGACTTGCACTGGACAGGTATGGTGCAGTGACAGTGCTTCTGAACAGGGTTTTACTCCCCATGCAATGATACCATGTAGTGACTTCTGGAAAACTGTCCATGGGCAGCCGTGCACTGCCTGGGTACACCATGTGCCCCTATGATTGCGACATGTATATGCAACTGTGTCATGCACGGATATGTTGCATGTGTAGTAATGGCCTTATCACTTTGTCATCCTGACAGGCTTCTGCCCATCGGAAGCATGAGATCTGGAAGGACATCGTCCGGGCTGTCCGGTCCGTGGGGGTCTACAAGCGCCGGATCCGCAACTGCCAAAAGAGGTGGCAGGACCTTCGGGGCTGGACCCGGAGGATTGCACGGGTCCAGCTGAAGCTGTCGCCTCCTCGCAGGAGGGCGGAACACGGACCCTGACCCCCACATGCTCAGGGTCCTGGCGGTGGTCTTTCCAGACCTGGATGGGCAGCTGAAGGCCAGAGAGCAGCAAGGAGGGGGTGAGTCAAAGACTGCACTGTGTACTCTGTCTAACATGCTATGTGCCCTCCTCGGGCCAGGTTGAACTGCCACAGTACAGCAGTCATGTTGTCCAGGAGCCATGTCCCTCTATTGTGCACTGCCCACTCCTCATCTGATACCCAGGTGTGGCCCTTACATGCAGGGAATTCTGTCACTTAGGACTGTGTCCTTGCAGTTTGCTTGACTCAAGGTGGGAGACAGCATCTGTTTCCCTGACTCTGTGGTGGGCATCATGGGTGGGTCCATTGCTTACACAATGCCTGTATTCTGACATGTATTCAGCGTGTTACTTTGATCTGTGGTCCAATTGCTGAGCTGATCCACCACATGTGGCTGGGGTACCTGGCACACACCCATGCTGCGGGTGGGAACAATGTTTGGGCCCCAGGAGTATGTATATGACGTGTGTCACACATACTTAGCCAGCTGCCTACAGTCCAGGGCTCATCCCTCATTCATGTGGGGCTGGACAGTCATGCCTACTCCAGGCCATACAATACACTCTGTACTCCCACTCCCGTGTATCAGAGGACACATTGTGCACAGTGATTTGACCCCTCAGGTGTCTGCCTCTGTGTCAGTGTGCTGTGGATTAGTCGCCAGGACTGCTGTGGAGTTTCTTGGTAGGGGCTCAGCATGCCACTGGAGATGTGACCATAGGAGACGATACTTGTGTGACACATAGGTGTCTGATCAGCTGCCCATGCAGACTGGGGCATGTAAATGTGAAGTTCAGGCAGCTGTTCCCCATGCACAGCAGAGTGTGAGGGGCTCAGGTTCAGAGGGTAGTGTCACAGGTCTCCCATATGTCCAATAGGTATGACCTGGACAGATGAGGGTTAAGAGGATGTGTTGTGGGGGGATGTACATGTGCACTTGTGCAGCTCCAGGACTTGCATTCCCCATGACCTACTATTGTGACACAGTGCAGAGTGTTGTTGTCTGGCTGCAAAGTCATACATCACTGAGACAGTGATGTATGACTTTGCAGTCATGCCTCCGCCATGGCATGTGTCTACTGATTGGTGATCCTGCAGGGGAGTGACATGTGCTACATGCACACCATAGTGGCGCTGGCTATCAGGACATGGGTGCATCATGGTGTCTGTCGCTGGTATGCATCACATGCATTTCCTATTTGACTCTGGGCATCCCTTACATCCGTAAACCTGTACTGACTCAGTGGCAAGAGCTGTGATGTGTCCACACCGTGTCCTCTGCACTGTCCAACTACTGTGTACTTGGTGCATGTGTCAACACTGGGGTGTTGCAATCCAACAGACACCAGACAGATGGGTGCAAGGCCATGTGGGATGTGAGTGCCATGCTTGGCATCAGACTGACAATTGACTTCTCCTGTTCAATTAGTGCACTTTTAGCAATGTACAACTAATGATGCCAGGGCTTGCTCTGTGATGTGATGTGCTCACAGTGGTGTGTGCGTTATGTGCAGGTGACTGATGTCTGTCTGTTTCCCCATTGTTTGCAGATACATCCACGGCCACGGAAGGGGACAGCTCCACGGACCAGGAGGAGCCGGAGAGCCAGACTGGGTCAGCAGCCGAGGAGTGGTCGGAGGGACCCAGTGGCACGGAGGGCGAGGGGAGCCACACCGAGGAGTCCTCAGCAGCATCCACCTCAGCTGAGGACCAGAGCAACTCGGAGGATGACTCCCTTGTGGAGGCGGGTGTCAGCAGCCACCACACCCCAGCTAGTGTTGCTGTCCCCGCCACCACCAGCACCACCACCGCCCTCCCATCGGCTCCCATTCCCCAGGTCCGTGGAGGCTCCCATGTCCGGGAGCGTGTCTCCTTTGGGCCAGGCACCGCACCCCCTGCCCCTGTGTCCCCTGCTGCCCTGAGTGAGGAGTCTGTGTACCTCCTTCGCCAGCTCCATGTAGGGCAGACAGCCATGCTGAGTGTCCTCCATGCGCACACCGCGCTGTTGACTCAGCTGGTGTCGTTCATGGAGGGCATCTCATCGGGCATGTCTGACCTACAGAGGGGCAATAGGTCCATGGACTCCTCCCTGACGGCAGCAGTGTCCCTCCTCAAACGGTCCCTCACCCCTCCTGCCTCTGCTCCATCCACACTCCCCAGCACCTTACCCATCCCAGGCACACACACACTGGCACAGGCACACACGAGCACACACACATCCAGCACACTGACACACACGCCAATGACAAAACGCACACGCACGCACATTCAGGGGACTGAAGCCAGACTCACAGGGGATGGGGCCCTGGAACACACACACGCATCCACATGCACTGCGCAGTCCTCAGTTCCCTCTCCCTCCAAAGCACCCTCCCTTGCCTCACCTGCAACCCCAAAGTCACAGCAGCTCTTCCTCTGTGACCTCGGCCTCTTCCCCACCGATGAAGCTGCTCCAGCATCCCGGGGGAAGAGGAAGCCCACCCACACGGAGCAGAGTGCCCCTCGCCCCCGGACACCCTCCCCCCGGCGCAGACGGACTGAGGCCCCCACCCGCAAGTCCCCCCGGAGTGCTAAGAGCAAGACCCCGCCACCGCCCTGCAGCTCAGGCACAAGGTCTCCGTCCTCCATCCCTCAGGCCCCCCCACTGCACAGGTGCCCCACCACACCCTGCCCCAGGTTCCCCCACCCACAGATATACCATCCCCAAGATGCTCCGGCCTTCTCCCCTGCCACTTGCTCTCCCAGCACCACACCCCCGCTGCGCTTGTCTGTGCCACTGATGTGGTGAGGGTGTCCTCCCCCTCTGTCCAACCCACCTTGCCTGTTCCCCATTCTCCTCCCTGGAGGTAGGCACTGCAGTGGAGTCCACTACCGCCCTGTCTGACTTGGGCACTGCAGTGGCGGACCTGTCCACCCCATCTGCAGGGTCCACTGCAGTTGTGCCGGCACCCACGACATCTGTGTCATGCCCCCCAGTTGTGCGGCACACACCATGTCAGACACCTCCACTGCAGTTGTCAGTGGCTCTCCAGCACCCACCACCCCTTCCCTGACTCCCCTGGTGAGCCCTGATCCTGTCCCTGCGGTGCCTGGCCTGCCCCCGGTTGCCCCTCCTAGTGGATTGTCCCTGGTATTGTGCAGGCATGCGTAGGGTGACATCTGCCAGTGTCACCCTGTTTGAACTTTGACAATGGACTGGCCATTGGCCTTTGCTCTAATTTCTTCTGGACGTCGTTATCAAACAACACATATGCTGAATAAAGCAACTTTCTTTTCTCTAGTGCTCATGCTTCAGATGTACATGTTGTTGGTGCAGCTAACCATGCCCTTGCTGCAGTGATGGTGATATCTGGTCTCATGATTATGAAGTGTTACTGTGCAGGAACCCATGTGGTCCAGGGGAATGTGTCCTATCATGTGGTGTATCCATGTCATCAATAGCAGCATCTGAGGGTGTCATGTGTTCAGTATTTGGCAATGGGTTTCCTACTTACATTGGCAATTTCATATCTGTGGCTTCCACCCCTGCACATCTGTTGTGCCTGCCATCGTTGCATTTGTCTACTTCCCTGACCGTGTTGCCATCTCCAGTGGACATGCAGGTTTGGGCATCAATGGGGGAGGGACTCATCCGTGTAGTCAGTGCAACATTGCTATACAAGTGTGTTGGATCTGTGCTGATGATTCCGTTGGCACATCCATGACCAGGCTGATGTGATGGGAGCCCTCATTTGGTGCTAATTGTTGATTGTGTGACCAAGTGCTCAGCTGACATGATGGGGCCCTACTGAGGCAACATATGGCACAGCTTTCCTCACACAGGAGTGGAGTCCCCTCATGGCAGTGTGTACACGTGTGACATTGCCTGCGCCCAAGGTGTGTGTTGTATGTGCATGTCTGTGTGTTCACTTTCATTCATCTGCGCATGCTGTGATCCCTAGTGTTGTACCTGTTTGTGATGCTTGCTGACTTGAGCTATGTTCCCCCAAAGTCTTCTCCCTGTGTTCTCTGTGATGTGGGTGCATGGCACATTACTGGTCATCAGGGTGTCACCCGTAGGTGTGTTTGCTGTCAGGGCAGAGTTTGTGTGCTGACGCAGATGGGTCACAGTCAGGTTTCCCTTTGGCACTTGTTGTTTGCCCCTGTCATGTGATTTCCAGTTTGTGTTATCTTTCAGTGATTGTGACACGTTGTGTGTGTGACTGCTGGCACTCCTTAGGGTCCGGGCTGCAATGTTGGTTGTTGTCTATGTGTGTTCTTTGTGGGTGACCTTGGCTTCTTCATTGGTGTGTGACTGTGGCTGGGATCCCATTGGTCGGTGTGGTATTGCCGTCATGTCCATGTACAGCGTAGTGTGCAGTGTGTCAGACATTCAGGAGTCTTGTTGAGTGTCCATGTGTGATGTGTTTCTACACCTTGGTTCCCACCCACCACCCTGGAATAGTCATGGGTGCATGTGCAATGTCACCAGTGCATGTGTACTTCACTGCTGCACATTGTTGGAGGTCGAGGGGTGTGGTCTTGAGTGTGTGCAGATGAGAGTTGTTGCCCGGCTAGTCCCCTGCCTCCATGTTGGCCTTGGCTTACTGGCCATGCTGATTGATTTGTGCTTGTGTAGGTGTGATGGTAGTTAGTTGCTCAGGACACCTGACTGTGGTTCACAGTGTGAACGACATTTGGCTTTGTCATCACAGTGGTATTTTTATTCAGCCCAGGGTCACCACATTGTGGGGGCCCTGGGGGTGGTGCTGTGGTGTGTCTGTGACTTGCTGTGTCAGTTGTTGTTCCTACGTGCCTGTGTGACATGTGTGTTTTGTGCTCCCTCTCACCTGTCAATGCCTGCTTGCCCACATAGGGGATTTGGATCCATGAGTTACCTTAGTGTGGCAGTGTATGCACATCTGTATGATTGGTATTCAGCTCTCCTCATGTGTTGTGTTGTTGCCTGGGGACACTGGCACCCCCACCCCTCACCTGCTGTGTATGATGACAGTGTTGGTCTGCCTGTTTGTGTTTGTGCATCTGCACCACTGCATTGGCATATCTTGGGTGTGCCATTGGCTGTATGTTGTTTGGTGTGTTTCCCCTGCTGTCCCTGGGACTCCTAGGGTCATCGGTCAGCACAGTGATCATGGTTTGTGTGTCCCATTGCTGCCATGGTATGGTATCTGTTCACCTCACATCTGCTGTCTCCACAGGGTATCTGCATTTGTGTGCCCATTGGTGCAAATATGTGGTTCTGCATTCTGATGGTCACTTCTGTCATTGTGTCATTGATGACTGTTGACGGTCTCAGCCCCCATGGGTGTTGTTTGTCTGCACATGGCCAAAGGAATGTTTCATTTGCACTGCAGTATTTGGCTCCCCCAATTTATGTTGCAATGGGACACATACACTACTTTTGCCACAGATGAGTTTTTGGTTCTGTGACCAGGAATGATCCATGCAGTTTGGCAGTTGCAGCTCTTTCTTTGTCAACAATTACCTTTTGGTCACTGTGATGATGAGGGTGTAGACCCCATTGCCACAATGGTCAAAATGTGCTTCAGCTATGGACCCCACACTTACCTTTTGGTCACTGTGATGATGGGGGTTTAGACCCCATTGCCACAATGGTCAAAATGTGCTTCAGCTATGGACCCCACACTTGCCTTTTGGTCACTGTGATGATGGGGGTTTAGACCCCATTGCCACAATGGTCAAAATGTGCTTCAGCTATGGACCCCACACTTGCCTTTTGGTCACTGTGATGATGGGGGTTTAGGCCCCATTGCCACAATGGTCATGGGCTGCTTGCATTGTGGGTGCCACACACATATATGTGTGGCACATGTGCTAGGGGGTCACATTGTATGTTCAATGTCATGTTCGGTGTTGTAGGCATTTGACACAGCCTGCTCACACGCTTGTCATGGTGGTGGGGGGATGTCTTAATCTTGCATTCCCTAGGTTGTGGTGTGCTTGTTGTGTCATGCATTGTCCATCCTATGAGTGGGGGTGGTAGTAGTGGTAGGCATCCAGCCCCCCTGGCTAAGGGTGGTAGTAGTGGTAGGCTTCCTGCCCCCCTGGCTAAGGGTGGTAGTAGTGGTGGGCATCCTGCCCCCCCTGGGTGAGGGTGGTAGTAGTGGTAGGCATCCTGCCCCCCTGGCTAAGGGTGGTAGTAGTGGTAGGCATCCAGCCCCCCTGGCTAAGGGTGGTAGTAGTGGTGGGCATCCTGCCCCCCCTGGGTGAGGGTGGTAGTAGTGGTGGGCATCCTGCCCCCCTGGCTAAGGGTGGTAGTAGTGGTGGGCATCCTGCCCCCCCTGGGTGAGGGTGGTAGTAGTGGTAGGCATCCTGCCCCCCCTGGGTGAGGGTGGTAGTAGTGGTGGGCATCCTGCCCCCCTGGCTAAGGGTGGTAGTAGTGGTGGGCATCCTGCCCCCTGGCTAAGGTGGTGTAGTGGTGGCATCCTGCCCGGGTAGGGTGGTAGTGGTGGGCATCCAGCCCCCTGGCTAAGGGTGGTAGTAGTGGTGGGCATCCTGCCCCCTGGCTAAGGGTGGTAGTAGGTAGGCATCCTGCCCCTGGCTAAGGTGGTAGTAGTGGTAGGCATCCTGCCCCCTGGCTAAGGGTGTAGTAGGTAGGCATCCTGCTCGTGGGTGAGGGTGGTAGTAGTGGTGGGCATCCTGCCCCTGGGTGGAGTAGTGGTAGGTCTGCCCCTGGGTGAGGGTGGTAGCAGTGGTGGGCATCCTGCCCCCTGGCTAAGGGTGGTAGTAGTGGTGGGCATCCTGCCTCCGGTAGGTGGTAGTAGTGGTGGGCATCAGCCCCCTGGCTAAGGGTGGTAGTAGTGGTGGCATCCTGCCCCCTGGCTAAGGGTGGTGGTAGTGGTGGCATCCTGCCCCCTGGCTAAGGGTGGTAGTAGTGGTAGGCATCCTGCCCCCTGGCTAAGGGTGGTAGTAGTGGTAGGCATCCTGCCCCCCTGGCTAAGGGTGGTAGTAGTGGTAGGCATCCTGCCCCCCGTGGGTGAGGGTGGTGGTAGTGGTGGGCATCCTGCCCCCGTGGCTAAGGGTGGTAGTAGTGGTAGGCATCCTGCCCCCTGGCTAAGGGTGGTAGTGGGCATCCCCCCGAGGTGGTGTAGTGGTGGCACGCATCCTGCCCCCTAGAGGGTAGGCATCCTGCCCCGTGGGTGAGGTGGTAGTAGTGGTGGGCATCCTGCCCCCTGCAAGGGTGGTAGTGTGGGGCATCCTGCCCCTGGCTAAGGGGTGAGGTAGGCATCCTGCCCTCTAAGGTGGTAGTAGTGGTAGGCATCCAGCCCCTGGGTGGGAGGGTGGCAGTGGTGGTGGGCATCTGGCACCCCCTGGCTGGGAACCCAGGGCCTCTCTG
>CAWUFW010023069.1:0-82845 GCA_963921515.1 Calotriton arnoldi | reverse complement strand
GCCCAGCCCCAATACACATTATCCTGTCTGGGGAGGTGGTCACACCTCCCTGGGACAGGAAACCTATTGTCCAGGCCTCCCCTGCCGGAGTTTCGTCCAGCAGCAGGAGGCCAGACTCGTGTCTGTGGCAGCAGCATCCATTTTGTGATGCCAGGGCTTTGGAAAGAAGTTACCGGGCTAGCCAGAGTTAACATGTCTTTCCCTCTAGAAGGGTGGAATGCTACCCCCGCCGCCAGAATTGGCGGGGGGTAGTATTCCAAGATGTTTGACACCAAACACGACATGTTTAGGTGCAGCCATTCCAAAGTTAGCATTTAACGCGAGGTTATAATGCGCTTAAGAGTATATGGTCAGGCTGCACTACAAACAGCATCAGAGAAGGGTCTCCGAACGCTGCAGAGGGGCCCTGCTCATGCAGGGGCACCCTCTCACATAGGAACCATGCACTCTGCCTTTAGGATTGATAAGGCCTGCCTTAGGAGTGACTTATAGGTTTATATGTGTGTATGTATTTAGTGATATAGGTAACCTATATCACAGTAAGGGGTGCATGCACCACCTTACCCAGGCTGCAGTAGCAGACCTGTGGTGTCAGTTTGGATGGCCTTCCAGGGGTGGCATAATACATGCTGCAGCCCCTGGTAGGCCTCTGAGGTACCTATGCCCTTGGTACATAGTATACCATATACTAGGGACTTATAAGGGCACTCCAGATTCCAATCAGTGATGTGCCTAAGGCACATGGAAACCATTTTAGAGAGGAAGCAGCTAGGCTGGGGTTCTGATTAGCAGGGCCCCAGCCAGACTAATGTCGAAAAACAGTGAAGCATCAGCAAAAGTGGGGGTACCCATGTGAAGCAGATCCTACTCTCCTACACAACCCCCCCAAACGTAGGGACATTAAACTAACCTTGCCCAGTTAAGTCTTCATGTTCTAAGTGGAAGTACCTAGAGAGTCCATCTGCATTGGCATGGTTACTCCCAGGTCTATGTTCCACTGTAAAGTCCATCCCCTGTAGGGAAATGGACCACCTAAGCAGTTTGGGGTTTTCACCCTTCATTTGTTTTAGCCATAAGAGGGGCTTATGGTCTGTCTGAACCAGGAAGTGTGTACCAAACAAGTATGGCCTCAACTTCTTCAGAGCCCAGACCACAGCATAGGCCTCCCTCTCTATGGCTGACCAACGTTTCTCTCTAGGGGTCAGCCTTCTGCTAATGAAAGCTACTGGCTGATCCTGACCTTCTTCATTCAATTGTGACAGTACAGCCCCTACCCCCAATTCAGATGCATCAGTTTGAACAATGAACTTCTTGGAGTAATCAGGACTCTGTAGAATGGGAGCAGTGCACATGGCCTGCTTCAGGTCATCAAATGCCTTTTGACAGCTAACTGTCCACTGAACCTTTTTGGGCATTTTCTTAGAAGTTAAGTCATTCAGGGGTGTCACTATTGATCCATACCCCTTGACAAATCTCCTATAGTACCCAGTCAGGCCTAAGAAGGCTCTCACCTGAGTCTGGGTAGTGGGAGCAGTCCAGTCCATGATAGTCTGGATCTTGCTCTGCAAAGGTTGAACCTGGCCTCCACCCACAAGGTGGCCCAGGTACACAACCTGACTCTGCCCTATCTGGCACTTAGTGGCCTTGATAGTCAGGCCTGCCTTTTGCAGGGCCTGTAAAACATTCCTGAGGTGGACCAGGTGATCCTCCCAGGTGGAGCTAAAGACAGCAATATCATCTAGATATGCTGCACTATAGGCTTCCAGACCTGTGAGAACTGTATTCACCAACCTCTGGAAAGTGGCAGGTGCATTCTTCAGACCAAAGGGCATCACCACAAATTGATAATGCCCACTAGGGGTTGAGAATGCTGTTTTGGGCTTTGCAGTATCAGCTAGTCTGATCTGCCAGTAGCCAGCTGTCAAGTCAAATGTGCTGAGATATTTGGCTGAGGCCAAAGTATCTATGAGCTCATCTGCCCTTGGTATTGGATGGGCATCAGTCCTAGTGACTGCATTGAGACCCCTGTAGTCCACACAAAACCTCATCTCTCTTTTTCCACCACTGGTGTGAGGTTTTGGCACAAGGACCACTGGACTAGCCCAAGGGCTATCTGAGGGTTCAATAACTCCCAACTCCAACATTTTCTGGACTTCAGTCCTGATACAGTCCCTGACATGGTCAGGTTGCCTATAAATCTTATTTTTAATAGGCAGACTGTCCCCAGTGTCCACTTCATGAGTGCACCAGGTGGTCTGACTGGGTGTCAGTGAAAACATATGTCTAAACTGATTGAGAACCTGTCTACAATCAGTTTGTTGCTGGGTAGTGAGGCTGCCTGCCAAGGCTACACCATCTACTGACCCATCGTCAGGGTTCTGTGAGAGCAGGTCAGGGAGTGGGTCACTCTCTTCCTCCTGCCCTTCATCAGTAGCCATGAGCAAGCCCATGTCTGCCCTGTCCACATATGGTTTTAACCTGTTGACATGGAGAACCCTGTGGGGACTCCTGGGTGTTCCTAGGTCTACTAAGTAGGTAACCTCACCCTTCTGCTCAACAATAGTGTGGGGTCCACTCCATTTGTCTTGGAGAGCTGCTGGGGCCACTGGCTCCAACACCCACACCTTCTGTCCTGGCTGGTAAACAGTCAGAACAGCCTTTTGGTCATGCCAGGCCTTTTGAAGTTCCTGGCTAGCCTCAAGGTTTTTGGTTGCCTTTTTCATATACTCAGCCATCCTGGAGCGGAGACCAAGTACATAGTCCACTATGTCTTGCTTTGGGGGCTTGAGAGGTAACTCCCATCCTTCCTTCACCAAGCACAGTGGACCCCTCACAGGGTGGCCAAACAGAAGTTCAAAAGGGCTGTAACCAACCCCTTCTGAGGCACCTCCCTATATGCAAATAAAAGGCAGGGCAAGAGTATGTCCCATCTTCGCCTAAGCTTTTCTGGGAGCCCTTTAATCATGCCCTTCAAGGTTTTGTTGAATCTCTCAACTAAACCATTGCATTGTGGGTGATAGGGTGTGGTGAACTTATAAGTCACTCCACACTCCTTCCACATTGCTTTTAAGTACCCAGACATGAAGTTAGCACCCCTGTCTGATACTACCTCCTTAGGAAAGCCCACTCTTGAGAAAATTCCCAGGAGGGCCCTTGCCACCACAGGTGCTGTAGTGGTCCTGAGGGGAATAGCTTCTGGGTACCTGGTGGCATGATCCACTACCACCAGGATAAACCTGTGCCCAGAGGCTGTTTGGGGATCCATGGGACCAACAATGTCAATCCCTACCCTTTCAAAGGGCACCCCCACCACAGGTAGTGGTATCAGGGGGCCTTTGTAGTGCCACCTGCCTTGCCACTGGCCTGGCAGGTTACACAGGAGCGACAAAACTCCTTGGTGTCTTCAGACATGTGGGGCCAGTGAAAGTGAGGGACAATTCTGTCCCAAGTCTTGTTCTGGCCCAGGTGACCTGCCAAGGGAATATCATGGGCTAGGGTCAATAGGAAGCCCCTGAACTTCAGAGGTATAACCAACCTCCTGGTAGCACCAGGCTTGGGGTCTCTACTCTCTGAGTACAGGAGTCCATCATCCCAATACACTGTATGGGGACCACTAGCTTTCCCAGCAGCCTCAGCAGCAGCTTGCTGTCTGAGGGGTTCAAGGGAGGGGCAGCTCTGCTGCTCCTGGCTCAGATCTGCCCTAGAAGGTCCCCCTGTCCCCAAGAACTCAACCTGGTCAGGTTCAAGTTCCTCTGGGACAGTTCCTTCTTCAGGACTGAGATCATCCCCCTCAAGGGACTGATCTTCCTCCTGAGCCAAGGGGGAAGGCACTGCCTTAACCCTACTACTCCTCCTCTTGGAAGGCACTTGGTCCATTCTTCCAGAATCCAAGGCCTGTTCAGTGCTAGACATTTTGGCTTGTGACCTGGTCACAGCAAACACATCTGCAGGGATCCCCAGCATTTCTGCATGGGTCCTGAGCTCCACTTCTGCCCAAGCAGAAGTCTCTAAGTCATTGCCAAGCAAGCATTCGACTGGTAGGTTTGCACTTACCACAACCTTCTTAAGGCCAGTTACCCCTCCCCAGGAGAAGTTAACAACTGCCAGAGTATGGTCTGTTCTGACATTGCTAGCATTGGTCACTTGGTACATTTCACCAAGTATAACTTGCCCAGGATGCACAAGGTCTTGTGTCACCATTGTGACACTTGCCCCTGTGTCCCTAAATGCCAAAGCCTCTCGTCCATTGATTAAAGGCTGTTGTCTGTACTTGCCCAGATTACTGGGACTCACAGAGGAGGTCACATCCATGCCTCCATCACAGACTAACACAGCCTGAGTCAGTTCTCTGACTAGGTCAGAGCCCAACTCAGTACCCAGGGTGAACCCTACTAAACCCTTGGCTGGAGCACTCCCACCAACTGTAACTGCACTAGGGGGAACAGGTGCCTTAGGGGCATTGGTGGGGGCTGGACTTGAGTCTTTGGACTTGGTGCAATCACTGGTCCAGTGGGTCTTTTGCTTACAGACCTTGCACCATGGTTTTCTTTGGCCTTTCCCTTTGGTAGACTGTGAATCCCCACCTGAAGAAGATTTTTGGGGGCCTGATGAAGACTTTTGATCTTTACCCTTCTCCCCACCCTTTTCAGAGTTCTTAGCATCTTGCTTCTTAGTGTCCCCACCTTGGTTCTGTACCTTCTGCTTCACCCTGGTTCTGACCCATTTGTCTGCCTTCTTTCCCAATTCTTGGGGAGAGGTCAGATCAGAGTCTACCAGGTATTGATGCAACAGCTGATTTTGACAGTTATTAAGAATCTGCTCCCTCATTATCAGATTGTACAATCCTGAGAAGTCACACACCTTACTGCCCATCAACCAGCCTTCCAGAGCCTTGGCAGAACAATCCACATAGTCTACCCAGTCTTGAGTCTGTGCTTTTTGGGTATCTCTGAACTTCAACCTGTACTGTTCAGTGGTTAGGCCAAACCCATCAATAAGAGCACTCTTCAAGACCTTGTAATTATCAGCATCCTCCTCTCTAACAGTGAGGAGCTTATCTCTACCTTTGTCAGCAAAGGAGAGCCACAAGATTGCTGCCCACTGCTCCTGAGGGACCTTCTGTACTTTACAGGCCCTCTCTAGAGCAGTTATCCACTTGTGGATGTCATCCCCATTCTGATAGGGAGGGACAATCTTGCTCAGGTTCCTATGGTCATAGGACCTATCCCTATCTCTAGGGACATGGCTGCCACCATGGGACTCTAGTCCCAACTTTCTTTTCTCTCTAAAGAGATCTAGGGACTCCCTGTCTAAGGCTACTTGCTTCCTTCTGAGTTCAAGCTGAGCTTCCTCATATTGAATCAGCCTCTTTCTTCTCTCATGAGAGGATTCCCTCCTATGAGATGAGACAGAGCTCCCTATTGAGGTGCCAGAGTGGTTAGACTCCTGAGAAGGAGATCTAGACTTCCTGGGCACACTCATAATCCTTCCTGGGGGACAAAGAGGGCATCATCCTGATCATCCTCTTCATCTTCCTCAGGAGGGATTGGGTTATCCAGGTCAGGGTCATTGTCACCCTCCTGGCCAGTTTCAGAGGGGGGCTGGGGGTATTTCTACCCCTGGTCCCATCCTCATCTTCTGCCCCACCCTCTGCTCCTACCCCTTCAGTCCCCAAGGGCTTACTAAGGTCATAAGCCACCAACAACTCCTTAAGGTGTTGGGTGGTGGGACTTTGGCCTGTCCTTAATTTCCTCAAGTTACATAATGCTCTCAATTCCAAGAATGGGAGTGTATCATACTTGGAGGGTGGAAGCTCAGTGGCTTCCTGCAAGGATTCTTTAGATCCTACCCTTAAAGACATTACTAGTGTGGTGTGGTGTATGCACTACCTACTCTAGTGTGGCCTACTAAACTCTCTTGAGTTGTAGAAAGGGTTGTGCTATCCCTTAACACACAACTCTAAGTTCAGTAGAACTTACTGTATTCTAAGCTTAAATTATATGTACCTTAGGTACCTTTAGTGGTTTTCAGTTGATCAATTCAATTGAGATTATCTGGTAAAACAATAGCAAGCTGGAATCCCACACGCTGCACACCAATGTGAGAAGTTGGCCTGGTATATGCTGTCCACTAATTATAGTGGGCACCTTGCACCAGTCCAAACAACCCCTTATTGGAGATAGGTTAAAGACAACCTTATTGAAAGCTATCCTAGTGGTAGCTATGGAGAGCAGCCTTCAGGCTAAGTCTTGAAGGAATGTAAAGCAGCTTGTTTTACCAGTCTATAATCTCTTGAGTGACCAAATGAAAGAGCACCACACCAGGTATATATTCAAAATATATGTATTTATTGCTAAACACACCCCTCTAGTCTCTTTATGAGGCTAGAGTTCGAAGTACATAAGTTAGAAGTTATTTAAACACAGTAATAGCACAAATACACGTTTGGGCCCTAGGGGCGTACCAAACCATATACCAATAAAGTGGTATAAGAACCACGACTGAACTAGACACTAGGCCTAGAGCCTCTAGAAGTGCTTGGACCACAAGGAACCACCCAAGGTAGTGACACAGGGGACCCACGGGGGACGCGTGCAGTGTAAATACACAACCGCGATACGCCGTTGACTTCTATGGAGAAAGTCGTGATCGGGAAATTAAAGAAAAGGGACACTTAAAGGAGGACTTGGAGCAAACCCTTTGAGATCTAGTACTTTGAAGAGTCTCTACCCACGGGAGCACCGGAGTACTCGTGTTACCTCACCCAGGGAAGCCGGGTGCATAGGTGTCTTTCGGGGTCGGGTTTCGTCGTCGATTTGAATGGCGATCTGCTGCAAAGTGCTGCTGGCGACCAAGTGGAAAGTGTCCGGGTGGATCCAAGAGTGGATCGGAGATCTGAAGAACCTGAAAGCAGAGGGGACAGAGTCTGGGTCACTAGCCAGTGACCAGGAAGGCGATGGACAGATGCCCACCGATGTCGAGTGCTTCACGTGCGTTGACGGTCGTCTTGACTCTTCAGCCACGAGGTCCAGGAGGCGTTGTTGGCAACCAGGAGCAGGATTCGGGCTGGTACACGATGTCTGTCGAGTGCTGAGGTGTCGGCGACCAGATTGGACCCAACAAGCCTTGGCAACGGCAAGTCTCGGTGAAGATGTAGATCGTCAATGGTGCAGACCAGCAAGGTCTGAGGAACTCACCCAGCGAGGGTAAGTGAGGGCAGGCCTGGAGCAACCCGGATCCTAAGGAAGAAAAAGATTGGCCTTCGTTAAGGGCTACTAGCCAACGGGCTAGCGACCGCGAAGGAGCCTCGAGACGTTGCACGTGGATCTGGCTCACAGGATACTCGTGGAGTGGAGGCCAGTGATCTTCGGTGCAGTTGGTGCTGGAGGCTAGGGCTACTCGAAGCCCAAAGCACGACTTCGTGGGAGACCCAGAAGAGGATGCACTTGCAAATGTGCTTGGTGTCAGGGGTCACAGTCTCACGTCACCCACGATAGCTACGGGCCTCAGCTTTGCTGGGGACTCAGGGTAGCCTCGGAGAAGTCTGAAAATCCACCTCTGGTGATGCGATGACTTCGGCGTCCGACGGGAGCTTCAGAAATGCAAACCAGACAGATGCTTCTTTGGTGTCAGCCCAGCAGGGGAGTCACTCCTTGACCCCAAGGGAGATTCTTCTGTCCTCTAATCATGAGTAGAGCGTCGAAGGTCCAGGATTCTGTTTCAGAGTTTCGTCCAGGGATAATCTAAAGTCCTAAGGACTGGGTTCCTATACTTATACTAAGTATAGGGGTTGGACTACTCTGTGGCCCCACCTATGGGTGGGTCAGGGCAGAGGGGTGGCTACACCCCTTTCCCTTTGTCCAGTTCGCGCCAAAGCAGGGGCTGCAAGCCCCTGATCCAGTTTGAACTGGGGTATGCACAGGGACACCAAATGTGCTCCCAGTGCAGGACTTCAAAGCACCCGAAAGTGCTCCCGCCCAGCCCCAATACACATTATCCTGTCTGGGGAGGTGGTCACACCTCCCTGGGACAGGAAACCTATTGTCCAGGCCTCCCCTGCCGGAGTTTCGTCCAGCAGCAGGAGGCCAGACTCGTGTCTGTGGCAGCAGCATCCATTTTGTGATGCCAGGGCTTTAGAAAGAAGTTACCGGGCTAGCCAGAGTTAACATGTCTTTCCCTCTAGAAGGGTGGAATGCTACCCTCGCCGCCAGAATTGGCGGGGGGGTAGTATTCCAAGATGTTTGACACCAAACACGACATGTTTAGGTGCAGCCATTCCAAAGTTAGCATTTAACGCGAGGTTATAATGCGCTTAAGAGTATATGGTCAGGCTGCACTACAAACAGCATCAGAGAAGGGTCTCCGAACGCTGCAGAGGGGCCCTGCTCATGCAGGGGCACCCTCTCACATAGGAACCATGCACTCTGCCTTTAGGATTGATAAGGCCTGCCTTAGGAGTGACTTATAGGTTTATATGTGTGTATGTATTTAGTGATATAGGTAACCTATATCACAGTAAGGGGTTCATGCACCACCTTACCCAGGCTGCAGTAGCAGACCTGTGGTGTCAGTTTGGATGGCCTTCCAGGGGTGGCATAATACATGCTGCAGCCCCTGGTAGGCCTCTGAGGTACCTATGCCCTTGGTACATAGTATACCATATACTAGGGACTTATAAGGGCACTCCAGATTCCAATCAGTGATGTGCCTAAGGCACATGGAAACCATTTTAGAGAGGAAGCAGCTAGGCTGGGGTTCTGATTAGCAGGGCCCCAGCCAGACTAATGTCGAAAAACAGTGAAGCATCAGCAAAAAGTGGGGGTACCCATGTGAAGCAGATCCTACTCTCCTACACCCTACACTGCCCGAACACCACTGCACTGCCCTAAACCCTGAAACACCAGCCCCAGCACGACCCCCTACACTGCCCGAAGACCACTGCACTGCCCTAAACCCTGAAACACCAGCCCCAGCACGACCCCCTACACTGCCCGAACACCACTGCACTGCCCTAAACCCTGAAACACCACCCCCAGCATGACCCCCTACACTGCCCGAACACCACTGCACAGCCCTAAACCCTAAAACACTACCCCCAGCACGACCCCCTACTCTGCCCGAACACCACTGCTCTGCCCTAAACAATGAAACACCACCCCGGCACGACCCCCTACACTGCCCGAACACCACTGCACTGCCCTAAACCCTGAAACACCAGCCCCAGCACGACCCCCTACACTGCCCGAACACCACTGCACTGCCTTAAACCCTGAAACACCAGCCCCAGCACGACCCCCTACACTGCCCGAACACCACTGCACTGCCCTAAACCCTGAAACACCACCCCCAGCATGACCCCCTACACTGCCCGAACACCACTGCACTGCCCTAAACCCTGAAACACCACCCCCAGCACGACCCCCTACACTGCCCGAACACCACTGCACTGCCCTAAACCCTGAAACACCACCCCCTGCACGACCCCCTACACTGCCCGAACACCACTGCACTGCCCTAAACCCTGAAACACCACCCCTGCACGACCCCCTACACTGCCCGAACACCACTGCACTGCCCTAAACCCTGAAACACCACCCCCAGCACGACCCCCTACACTGCCCGAACACCACTGCACTGCCCTAAACCCTGAAACACCAGCCCCAGCACGACCCCCTACACTGCCCGAACACCACTGCACTGCCCTAAACCCTGAAACACCACCCCCAGCACGACCCCCTACACTGCCCGAACACCACTGCACTGCCCTAAACCCTGAAACACCACCCCCAGCACGACCTCCTACACTGCCCGAACACCACTGCACTGCCCTAAACCCTGAAACACAACCCCAGCAAGACCCCCTACACTGCCCGAACACTACTGCACTGCCCAAAACCCTGAAACATCACCCCCAGCATGACCCCCTACACTGCCCGAACACCACTGCACTGCCCTAAACCCTGAAACACCACCCCCAGCACAGACCCCCTACACTGCCCGAACACCACTGCACTGCCCTAAACCCTGAAACACCACCCCCAGCACGACCCCCTACACTGCCCGAACACCACTGCACTGCCCTAAACCCTGAAACACCTCCCCCAGCAACACCCCCTACACTGCCCGAACACCACTGCCCTATCCCTGAAACACCACCCCCTGCACGACCCCCTACACTGCCCGAACACCACTGCACTGCCCTAAACCCTGAAACACCACCCCCAGCATGACCCCCTACACTGCCCAAACACCACTGCACTGCCCTAAACCCTAAACACCACCCCCAGCACGACCCCCTACTCTGCCCGAACACCACTGCACTGCCCTAAACCCTAAAACACTACCCCCAGCACGAACCCTACACTGCCCGAACACCACTGCTCTGCACTAAACCATAAAACACCACCCCAGCACGACCCCCTACACTGCCCGAACAACACTGCACTGCCCCAAACCCTGAAACGCGAGCCCCAGCACGACCCCTACACTGCCCAAACACCACTGCACTGCCCTAATCCCTGAAACACCAGCCCCAGCACGACCCCCTACACTGCCCAAACACCACTGCACTGCCCTAAACCCTGAAACACCACCCCCTGCACCACCCCTACACTGCCCGAACACCACTGCACTGCCCTAAACCCTGAAACACCACCCCCAGCATGACCCCCTACACTGCCCGAACACCACTGCACTGCCCTAAACCCTGAAACACCACCACCCTGCACTACCCCTACACTGCCCAAACACCACTGCACTGCCCTAATCCCTGAAACACCACCCCCAGCATGACCCCCTACACTGCCCGAACACCACTGCACTGCCCTAAACCCTAAAACACTACCCCCAGCATGACCCCTACACTACCCGAACACCACTGCACTACCCTAAACCCTAAAACACTCCTCCCAGCACGACCCCCTACACTACCCAAACACCACTGCACTGCCCTAAACCCTAAAACACTACCCCCAGCACGACCCCCTACACTACCCAAACACCACTGCACTGCCCTAAACCCTAAAACACTCCCCCAGCACGACCCCCTACACTACCCAAACACCAATGCACTGCCCTAAACCCTAAAACACTACCCCCGCACGACCCCTACACTACCCAAACACCACTGCACTACCCTAAACCCTAAAACACTACCCCAGCACGACCCCATACACTACCCAAAGACCACTGCACTACCCTAAACCCTAAAACACTACCCCGCACGACCCCCTACACTACCCAAAGACCACTGCACTTCCCTAAACCCTAAACACACGACCCCCTACACTACACAAACACCACTGCACTACCCTAAACCCTAAAACACTACCCCCAGCATGACCCCTACACTACACAAACACCACTGCACTACCCTAAACCCTAAAACACTACCCCCTACACTACACAAACACCACTGCACTACCCTAAACCCTAAAACACTACCCCCAGCACGACCCCCTACACTACCCAAACACCACTGCACTACCCTAAACCCTAAAACACTACCCCCAGCACGTACCCCCTACACTACCCAAACACCACTGCACTACCCTAAACCCTAAAACACTACCCCCAGCACGACCCCCTACACTACCCAAACACCACTGCACTACCCTAAACCCTAAAACACTACCCCCAGCAGTACCCCCTACACTACCCAAACACCACTGCACTACCCTAAACCCTAAACCACTACCCCCAGCACGACCCCCTACACTACCCAAACACCACTGCACTACCCTAAACCCTAAAACACTACCCCAGCACGACACCCTACACTACACCAACACCACCGCACTACCCTAAACCCTAAAACACTACCCCCAGCACGACCCCCTACACTACCCAAACACCACTCCACTACCCTAAACCCTAAAACACTAACCCCAGCACGACCCCCTACACTACACAAACACCACTGCACTACCCTAAACCCTAAATCTACCCCAAGCACGACCCCTACACTACACAAACACCACTGCACTACCCTAAACCCTAAAACACTACCGCCAGCACGACCCCCTACACTACACAAACACCACTGCACTACCCTAAACCCTAAAACACTACCCCCAGCACAACCCCCTACATTACACAAACACCACTGCATTACCCTAAACCCTAAAACACTACCCTCAGCACGACCCCCTACACTACCCAAACACCACTGCACTACCCTAAACCCTAGAAAAGTAACCACCACCCCATGCCCAATCCCCTTATCTCTCACTCTTCGTGGTTCCTCTCTCCTCGTGGTTCCTGCTTCATGTCGTCTCTGAGGGGCGGTGCACGTCGTTGTGAGGAAACGGAACAGCCTCTGTTTCCTTACAACGACGTGGATCGTCTACATTTTTAGAACTCATGGTCATTTACCATACATACCTTTACAACAAAATTTGTTGTAAAGGCATGCGTGGTAAATGACCATGCGTTCTAAAAAAATGCGTAGTAATGACTTCACGATGTACAACGCTTGCGTGGTAATGCATGCGTTGTAATGGTATTGCGAAGTAAAAAAGTCGTTGTAACGGCTGTTTACTGATCGAAGCTGGCCCCTGTTCTTCAGTGAGTCGTTTATTTGATAAATTAGGAGGAAGGAATGTGTTTTTTTACCGAAAAGTGCATTCCCGGCTGTTGTATTGTGAAAGTGTCCGCGTGGCCTGGTTTCACTTCCGGTGAGAGAGTGGAAGAGTCTGTTTGGATCTAAAGGGGTTCTGCTGTTGGACGGGGCCGGCGCGACACGTCATCAGAAAACACAGCTAATGGAAAGCGTTGTCCCCGAAGTGTGGAGCAGTGCCATGAGAGGTCAACGAGTGTGCGTCCCACCGCAGTATGACCGTACCCCGTGACCCATGTGCCGCCTCCAGTGTACGGAAGGCAGAAGCGGCATCCATCGCAGGTCCTCTTGAAGACCGTTGTAGCACTAATTCTACATTTTGGAACTAGGGCATTTTAACCTTGTTGTTCCTGCCAGATACAAAGAGAAGATCCTGTGTTATTCAGTGCCCTCCTTACCTTTTCTGTGGGTAATGGTGCTTGTCACTTCGCTGCCCCACCGGTGCACACGACTGGGCTCCCCACCTCGTGTGCCATCTGCAGGGCTTCTGCCCTCGGATCACTGGTTTCGGTTTCTGGAGTGGCAACATAAACAGTTGCTTCCAAAGGACTAGCCTGAACACTTAGGTGAATATCCCCTGCGCCAGCATTCCGTGGAAATTCTTTCCTAGCTCTCCCATGTCGACGACGATGTCATAATAGCACGGCTCCGCTCGCGACACCGTATGACGTCATAGGAGCCGTAAGAGGACCTCGTCGGCGTGCTGTTGTCAGTTCCACCCATTTTTTCTGTGCCACCGAGGTAAACAGGTGGACCGACACATTTTCACATGTATACATAGTATACTAAATATATATTCACTGAAAAAACCATAGGTTTCAGACACGTTATAGTTAGAAATTAGCATTTAAAAAACCTTTGAAATTCACTGAAAAAACCATAGGTTTCAGGCACGTTATAGATAGAAATTAGCATTTAAAAAACCTTAGAAATTCACTGAAAAAACCATAGGTTTTAGGGACAGTTATAGTTAGTCAGACATTTCACTCGTACAAAACCATAGAAATTCCCCCGTTATAGTTAGTTCAGCTAACTATAACTCGCGCCCGCAATGCACTGCTGATGACGTCACATATTACATCACTCATGACATGGTCAGTGACATCACTGATGACATCTGATGACATCTCAAATGACATCACTGATGACATCATCCAGTGACTGTGTGATTCTGTAAAGTTTAAATATGTTTAATATATATAGGGTAAGGCGTATTGAAGAATGAGTGGGTGTATAAGTGTCTTAATGGATGATTTAGTAGGTGCGTGACTGACTCTATAAGTGAGTGATTAACCGTATCTTACTGAATGCATGGGTTAGTGACTAAACTATGTGAATGTCTGTATCCGTCTGTCTGTTGGTGTGTAAGCGGCTACATGGGTTTGCGAATAGCTACATGAGTGTCTACATGGGTTATTAATTGGTTGTCTGAGTATCTGTATGGGTGCCTGAGTGTTTGTGTGGGTGGGGTGTGTGTGACTTGTGAATAGATGTGTGAGTGGGTGATTCACTGGGTGCATGGTTTCAAGAGTGCATCTGTGATGGACTGTATGGGTGGGTGAGTGTGTGTATGGGTGTGTTAGTGAGTGAATGTATATCTCAGTGGTACATGTGTGAGTAACTACATATATCAAAGGCAGTATATATGTGTGTTGGAGTATATAAATGGCTATAAGTGAGAGTGTGTGATTTTAAGAGTGGCTGTATGGATGAGTGTGTACTTGTATCAGTGATTGTATAAGAGCGTAAGAATGTGCTAGTATTTGTATGAGTAAGTGAGCTGGTGTGTGTATAACTGTATAGGTGAGTAAATGGCAGTGTGATTAATTATTTGCATGACTGACTAGGTGTGTGAGTACCTCTATGGATGAGTGGCGGTGTGTGAGTGTCTATGTAGGTGTATAAGTGCATATGAAAGTCCTGTACTGAGTGTCCGTAAGTATGAGTGACTGTAGAGGTGAGTGAGTGGATGTGTGTGTAGACCTAAGAATCAGTGAGTGTGTATGTAGTTATTGGTGTTGGAGTGTCTATGGTTTTGACAATGGCAGTCTGTAATTTACAGTGGGTGTATCAAAAGTTATATTAGGGTGTGAGAAGATGCATCAAATTATCACATGGATGATGTCATCAGTGATGTCATCAGTGATGTCATTTGAGATGTCATCAGTGATGTCATCAGTGATGTCACTGACCATGTCATGAGTGATGTAATATGTGACATCATCAGCAGTGCATTGCGGGGGCGCGAGTTATAGTTAGCTGAACTAACTATAACGGGGGAATTTCACAGGTTTTGTACGAGTGAAATGTCCAACTAACTATAACTGTCCCTAAAACCTATGGTTTTTTCAGTGAATTTCAAAGGTTTTTTAAATGCTAATGTCTTGTGGATTGTTGCCTGCCTTGTTATGTTGGCCTAGGCCTGGCTGCCATGCTGCTTTTCTTTGCGCACGTTACACTGAGCCGGGACTCCCTCGCCCTTTGCTCGTGCCAAGTTCTTTTGCACTGTCTGCATTTTCTGTTGTTCACCTTTTTGGGCTCGGTCTGCACAAACATGTACAAGGTCACATAACAATGTATTTTGGTTCTTCCTGATATGGCCAGTCTCGCGCACCCAGACATAACATTAGGTGCAATTGCCATGAAGAATTTTGTGTGCTTTTAATACTGCGGTTTCCTAGCGCTTAACACACTTGGAGAAATCCTTTTCAGTGAGAAGAGCTATGATGTCCTGCTGATGTAATTCTGCATCTAGAGACTGAGGTATGGGGGTTCGCTAGTCAAAGCCCAGAGGTCTTCTATTACTATAATAAACTATCTTACTGCAAGGGGAGGGTGGTAATGTTATTTAAACGTTTATCCACTGAGCTCTGAGATGCTTTCCCCGTTTGTATTCTATGGAATTGTAACCATGCTGCTTATATTAGTCATATGCATTATGCTATTAGTACTGACACGTGTACTGTACATTAGAGCACGTAAGTTGGAATAAACATTTTAACCTATCCAGTGTCTCTTACTACGCACCTTGTGGACAAGTACGAGTGAGTGACGAAAGAGTGTTCTTGCTTCTGTGAGTCCTGAGATAAAGATACCGTGTTCTGGGTTGTCCAAACATTAGTACTTGGGTGCTAATGGGATGCTAAGCTAGTTGGGTTGGGGTTTTTGGGTGCTACGGTATATGGTGGCAAACCACTGTATTCCGGGGTCCCATTTTCCTGTGCATAGCTCTGTGTATGTGCAGAAACCTTATGACATGGCGCGACCAACGTGGGGCAGCTTATCTGCGAGACGCTTGAGTAGTACTTGTGCTTGTCCACAAACCCCTCGCGTACGCTTCCGGAGGCGTATGTGACGGTGATACCTCCTATATTGAATGTTTTATAGGTTCTTTCAAGCTTGATATTATTAAAAAAGGTTAGTTAATAGACCCATTTTTGTGCTCCCTGTTAGGTTGTCGAATATAATCTGTTTAGTCATGGCTGGTGTGGCGATAGCTGCACATAGTCGAGGAGCACTCCGAGACCACTTAGCTGTGTATGGAGTGCCCGATACAGGGGTCGAGTTGGTCTTTGTGGTTCAAGCCGATCCGGCTTATCACTTTGAAGTGTTTTACACTTGGATCACTTTTGAAGCGGTGGATGCAGGTGATAAGCTGTTTCATGAATATAAACCCACCGCTGTTCCTGCTGCCTATCGACCCTATACTGCTCTTGAAGTGCCTCTCACGGCTTGGCAGCACCGTGTTTGGTTTAATGGCGCCCTACCACAACCAACTACCGCAGTTCGTTTAGGCCCCTTGTCAATTCAGGGGGCCACTTGGCCTGTATTGGCCGGGTATACCCCGCATCCAAATTATCTGGCATTACCGCTTGCGGAACTGCGCACTATGCATACCGAATTGGTGCGAGTGCATCGAGCCTTAGTGACATACGTTACAGGTAGCCTCCATGGAGCTGCTCCTGTAGTCGCAGGCCAACCAGCTATTGCAGCTGGAGTGTCGATAAGTCCTGTCATGGTAAATTCCGTGATGGGCAAACGTCCACAAAATAAGGACGACTATCCTTACTGGCTTGCAGAAAAGTTCGATCAGATAGAAGCAGTGTTTCCACATACATCCCCAGTAGATAAACACCGCATCCTCACGATAAGTTTGCCAAAAGACATAATCCCCGATTTGACATCATGTGAAAACTGGGGTAAGGTATTCGCAGCAGTTTATTCAAAATGTTTTGGAACTCCTTCCATGACGGTTCTACCCTCTGTAATTAAAAAAGTACAGGATGAACATGGCCCTGAAGCGGCTGTGGAATTAGGGATGAGACTAGTGGGAGTGTTTGATGTAGTAGCTGAGCTGATCCTTGGAAATGTCAAGGGCGATGCTATGAACTTTCAAGTAGCGAATGCTTTGGCTTTGGTCCCAGAGTTGGACAGGCCTCGCGAATTACCGAAAATTATTGCCCGGGCTTATAAAACAATTGGAAGAAATAGCCTGGGCAACAAGCCTTTTGTAAAAATGCAAACTCAATCGCAAACACAAGTTACACAAACAAAAAGTGCATCTGAGAAAGATGATAAACCAGTCTTCACTAAAAAGAGTTGGAGACAGAAAAAACAGGGTAAGCAACAAAAGAAGCCGGGGTCGAGAGGCGCTTCCCCAGTTTCGGTTTCTTCTGAACGTACTTATGATTTACGTGATAGGTCAAGGATTAAATCACCAGAAAGGTTTCAGAGCTCTGATACGCGTTCTCCTCGTTCTTCACAGGCCCAGACGTCGTCACAGGCTGGTGGAGGAGGACGGCAAGATAGAGGAAGGGGCCGAGAGGCTCCCCAGGAGCGAGACCAACCTCGACAACAAGTCAGAGGGAAAGCAGAAGACTTTCATCTTCCTCGACCGCAATTTCAGAAGAAAAAGTTGCCGCTGTCACAGCGAAATATGCCTCAGACCGTGAGAACGAGACTCCAGAATTGGACGTGGGCAGTGACCCTCCTAGACAGCGCCGCGGAAGTTACCATAGTGCGGGAGGCGCTACGTCCTCATATGGAGGCGACAGCAACTGAAACATTCGTTACAGTAGAGACAGCTGACACGAGAGTGGCACCCCCTGACAGACTTTATAACATAGTCATCCAAATTGAAGGTGATATACCGCGTGAAATAAAAGGGATTTTTTGGGAAAATCTAACCTCTTCATATGACATTTTGTTAGCAGAGGTGGATTGGCCACCCCCATTCGTTTTAGCTGCACATAAAGGAGAGGAGGTAATCCTTCCAAGCTTTTCACGGCATGTCCCAAAAGACAAAGCTGAAGCACTTGCAGCTGAGTGGGCAGTGTACCTGGCACCAGCGTTATACCGCAACCATGTGGGATGGGATGAAGAATCACCTCCTCATGCAATACCTTTGCGGTCACTACCGCAGCCACAACCCCAATATCCCATCAAACGGCAGGCAAAAGGCCCCGTCTCCGAAATTCTGACACAGTTGGAATATCAGGGAGTAATTGAACCATGCGTATCACCTATGAACAATCCCCTTTTCGTGGTTTCTAAACCCGATGGATCGTACCGCTTAGTTTTGGATTACCGGCATTTAAATACTCATTGTCGGAACTTTGCGGTGCAAAATACACACAGTTCTGCGCTTGTAGACAGTCTTGTTCGTAAAAAATACAAAACGACACTTGACCTTTCAAACGGTTTCTACACGCACAACCTAGCCCCGGAGAGTGGTCAATGGACCGCATTCACTTCCGGTGGTAAATTATTCCAGTTCCGGCGATTACCCATGGGCTATAAAAATAGTCCGGGTATATTCGCCGCCCGTGTTGTTTCTTTGTTAAATGACATTGATCAAGACGCATGTTCGTACGTAGATGACATCTATCTGACGGACGACGAATTATTTCAGCATTTGTCCCGTGTGGACCGCATTATTCTTGAATTTGCGGAGCAGGGTTACAAATTTAACTTTGCTAAGTCACACATTGCTGAATTTACCGTTCTGTTCTTGGGCTATGAGCTCAATAACGAAGGTAAGGGCTTAGCCCCCATTTCTTGGAAAAATGTGCACATTTGTGCCCCCCAAATACTCTGAAGAAACTTCAGTCTTTGCTGGGTTTCTTGAATTTTGGGCGTACTTACATTCCCGAATATGCCCAGCGTATCAAGCCTTTGTATGCTTTGATACAACCTACTTATTCAAGGTCTTGCTGGCTGCCTGAGCATACCTCAATTCTGCAGTCTTTGCAGACAGACCTTTTGGAGTCTAAATATCTTTTGACTCGTGATAACCACACAAACCTGGTGATTAGAATAATTCCGGGGCGGTGGGATTCACCTATTTAACCTTTAATGAAGGTGATACAGTACCCATCGCATACAAGTCACATCTGTACACTTCCGCTGAATTGCGCTTTACATCTGTCGAAAAAGTTCTAACTGCAGTGCAAATGGCGATTCTAAAAGAACGCGCACTAGCACAGGGAAAGCGGATTCTGGTGGTAACACCCTGTCCTGCCCTGGAGGCAGTAACAAAGGCAAGTGTACCGAACTCTAAAGCAATGCATCCCCGTTGGATACAATGGGCTACATCCTTGACGTCATCAGACGTCACCTTTATTTTCGATTCTTCTCTTCAGACTCAGGAGTTTTTGCAGTATGAATTCGTTCATCCTCCTCCTTTGTTTTTACTACCGCTTGAGGATTACAAATGTGTGATCTACACCGATGGTTCGGCGCAACCGGCCACTGGGTCCAAGCACGCTTATTCAGCTGCATGTGCTATTGTTGCGGGTTCCTTTGTAGATGGAAAGTTCAAATCCTCTGTAGTGCATACTCGCACACTTGGAGATAGTACCGCACAATTGGCCGAGCTGCATGCATTGCTACTTGCGCTTGAGTTCGCTTCACAGGATGAGACCACTCTTATTGTATGTGATTCTTTTTACTGTGTACAATCTTACAATGACAATCTGTTTTTCTGGTCGAAAAACGACTACAAGGACGCAAAAGGGAGCACAATTAAGCATAAAATGCTTTGGGTTCGAGTGGCAGAATTGCAACAACGTCTGCCTCTCACACAGGTGGTTCACACCTTAGGCCATCAGCGGGTGGGCGCACACGCTATTGGTAACGATCTGGCAGATGAAGCTGCCCGTTCAGCAGTAGTCACGTGTTCAGTAGCAGCGGTTACCAGGTCCATGTCTAAAATAGACCCTGTTATATTAGCAGCTATTGCTGCAACCAAGGAAGGTAATAATTACCCTACAGGTTTCCCTTCCAAGTATTCTTACACATTAAGTCCCGATCAGGTTCCTTATGTAACTATACCTGACGTTGGAGATCGGCTGATCCCCAACGCGGACCGCAGGAGTGCCTTGATATCAGCTGCACACGAAGGCATGGCTTCGGCTCATGCAGGTGTGTCAGCTACGGTTTCCATCTTGCAGCAGCGTTATTGGTGGCGTGGGTTATATAAAGACACTCGTGCTTTTGTGCTTTCTTGCGACGTTTGTCAACAGATTAAGCCTTCCACGGTAACACGTCCACCACAAACACCGCTCTGCATTGCTAACAGACCCTTTGGGTGTGTTTACTTGGATCACTGCGGTCCATTCTCATCAGACACTGCCTATAAATACATCTTAGTGGCAGTGGACTCGTGCACACGGTTTCTCTGGGTCTGGCCACAACGGAGTGCTGACGCCCGAAATGTAATCAGGGATTTGCGTGTCTTTGTGGGAATTTTCGCATGCGGCACCTTCCATTCGGACCAAGGTCCAGCGTTTGCCTCTAGGGCTTACAAGGATGCAATGGCTTCGCTTGGGGTGCGGGTGAAATTTTCGTCTCCGTATAGGCCTGAGGGCAACTCTATCGTTGAACGAATGAACCGTGACTTAAAGCAATCCTTAACAGCTAGGGTTATAGGTACTGGCAGGAACTGGCTGGCCCATTTGTATACCGTTCAGCGTGCACTTAATAATCTCCCTAGAAGACCTCTGGGTGGGCGGACCCCATACGAAATGCTCTTTGGCATAAGAATGTTTGTGCCTGACCTTGAGGGTCCAGACATCGCGGCGCAATCCGCCAAGTTTGATGTAGATAACCATTCTGCTATGTTACAGGACTTACAAGAAGCCCGAGACAAACTTGCAACTACACATTTGCCTTCAGCCACAGATCCTGCGTTGCAGATTCCGGTAGCCGGCTGGCTTCCGAAAGTTGGAGAACTGGTTCGAGAGAAGGTTGAAAACAAAAAAGAATTTGGCCCCTCTTTTCGTGCACCGGTTCCAGTTCTTGGCCTGAAGGGAACACGTACAGTCATTTTACCACCGCTTCCTGGTCGCAAAGAGAACAGATACATCTCAGTTGAAAATGTCAAGCTACAGCGCCTGGCCGATCCTGAATAGTGTCACACCAGCGGTCTCTTGTCCTGCCATTTATCGGACATATGTTCATAGTCCATCTGCGCGAACGATCGCTGATGCTGTAATTGAGATGGTTGATTTGCCTGAATCCTCTACTTTGCCTGAACCTATAATTGATCCCCAACTCTCCACCAACATCGACGAGGACGAGTATACCTATCCTGCATCTGAATCGGTGGCGCATCAACCAACAACGCCACTTGGCCCGACTCGTTATTCCTTTGATTCGGATTCCACTTCTTCAAAAGTCCCATCCAAGTTCAGTATTTTTGTATCCTGGTTTAGAGACAATTTTTTGATTCCACCCTGGACATATATTTGGTTGGTACTTTCCTTGATTTTTTTGTTCATGTCCATTGGCTTTGTCACAGTGTTTTTTCTACTAATCAACGGTCACTATTTACCTGAACGCTCTGCTGTAGACTATGTTTCTGGAACTTTGGCTCCTCATTCCTCGTCTCACATCATGAAGCGTGACCACACATTTGTGAATATTTCAGCTTTCCCAGTTGCTGATGGCATCGTATGGGATGCAGTGAACTATCAAATCCATGGTCCGACGGAAATTATTAATGTACCTAATGTCCTTCGTGTTTCAATGGGTGATGTAGTACAAAATAATATTCATTCTGATGATTGGGATGTGCATGCCGTTGAAGCATTGTTTGCCGATTTAAAATATTATGCATCTTTTAATGCTGAAGATTTATATATGAATTCTGCCAATTATGCCGATTTGTATTGTTACCAACATTGGGGTAATCATTTTCTCCATAAGCCAAGTGCCCTGCGTAGTTCTGTTAACTACACCCAATGGGAACATTGTCCAAACCCCTTGCCAGGTAGCTCTCAAACTCTTCGAAATAAGTTTAATTATTTTACTGATTTTAATCGGTCGAACCCTGCATCCTATTATTTTAGACTTAATAACACATTAACTCAGAAAATTATGTTAACACACACCAAATTGCTTTATTCAGGTTCCTTTCTAAGTTCCCTAGCTGTGGGTGGTTATGAGTACTGGGATAATACAGTGGATTTAAAATCTATTTGGGGCTCCAAGCCATGGCAGGTACAGGGAACCGAGGCATTACATCGTGCTTGCCTCATCCCTGCCCAAATTATGTTCCTCAATGTTTCCATCTATCAGACTACATGTTGGGGCTTAGCAACCACTAAACAATTGAATACGCCATCAATACCATCCCTGTCGAGTTTTCCAAATGAAAGCTCACGATTCAATCTGTCCCTCGTGTCCCTGCAGGCAATGTTACAAAATAATTCGTTTAATGTTTCTGAGCTGGTTCAGTCACCCTGGTTAGTATGGCCTATATCATCTAATGCATGTCAAATGCGTTTTCATGATTCTGGTGCTAGCTACACACAGAATAGGCCTGATCCGAGGTTTACTGATACCCGTACTGTCACTACATATTCTGTTGGTAAATTATGCAAACAATGGCTGCAACATTCGTCCCTTGATTCTGTTAAACAACATTTGTCCCTCCTTTCAGGCAATATTGATCTGTCCGATTTTGTTTTGGGACCTCGTGGTCCCCGACCTAAGAGATTCATTTATGAAACGTATAATGAACTCTGGAAGCTATCACAAATGGAAGCTGCTTCCCGTCTTCGGGAAATAGATCAAGCAAATATGGAAAAGGTGCTTGCTGTTGTTGACAATAGTATTAATACCCTGTCTTCTCGCATTTACACTTTAGAGAATATTGTGTCCTCTGTTGTCGATATTGTACAAGATGATGTTTCTGTGTTATATCATGGTCAGAATCAATTGCGCTCAGTTATGCAGTTTGCATGGACTTTACAAACGCTTAAGTTAGGTAAAGTGCCTTGGCATTTTCTGAACACCTCTGCCTTGTTTCTACCTTTTAACTTAACTGACAAACAGCAATTCATGTCCATGAAAGATGCAACTTACACTTTATTACATATCGAAAAGATGGATCCTTTGCCGTTCTCTGTTGCAGAACTCGATTCTGCTGTATGGCTAGTTCATGGGGTTATAGCTTTACCTTTTTCCTTATTTGAATTTGACTCATGCATGAAACATTATCCTGTGGGCCGTTACCGGCCCTTGGGCAGTGCTTTCCTGCATGAACTCTGGTCCTTGCCTTTCATGTATAAATGCCTTCGGGACGGCAAGGAAGTCTTTCTCACGGGGGAGTCTTGTGACTCGACTATGGGTCATTCGCTTATTTGTAAACACATTAAATTGCATGGCTCATGTAGCGTTTCCTCTCCTAATCTTGCTTGTGTGCTGAAAGGTATTCCTGCTCCTGTTATTTCACCTACTTTCACTCTCCTTTCCAATGGTAGTTATTTACTTTTAAATAACGAAAACTGTTGTGGCCTGCAGGCTGGCATTCCTTACATTGTAACAGTTTCGCACAGGGTTGTCTGCTGCAAAAATGTGCTTTTTCCTCCCCCTCATGGCAAGGTTGATATCTCTATTTGGCCTTCCATCCCTACCATGGAAGCAGATTTCAATAGACTGAGCAGAATAAAGGCACTATTATTAAACGAGGAAGTTATGCTCACGTCCGCCCGGGAGACATTCATTCTCCAGGTGGCGAGTACCCACAGTGAAATACAGGCCCTTTTAAACACTAATCTCCCCCAACATTTTGGGGAGTTAATACATCGTATTTTTAACGCATCTAACACTGAAGGCCTAGTACACTTTTTTAAGGTTGTGGGGTCGGGCTTGGTGTCCTCCTTCCAAACTATTTTTGGTGTCATCCCGGCTTTCATACATTCTATTTTTTCCAGTGTCTTTGGCGGTTTCCCGTTGATCCTCGCTTTAGCGGCTGGTGTCCTGCTCTTAATTTGCTTTTTGCGCAATGGCTGCTCCCCGATGGGACCTGCTCGATCCAGAACGCCTCCAGCTGCTCCGTGAGCGCCTTTTGGCTGGTTTTGGTGTACTGCCATTGGCGACACTGAGTGTGTCATATACTCTTTCATTCCGCTTTGCGTATTTCACTTGCGTGCAACCTGTGATGACTTGTATCCGCTGTCCTTTCACCTGGACTCTGGATTATTGCCTCTCCAATTCGTCATTGTCTGTTCCGGATTTTGTTCAGTTGATGGGTCCCTTAGAGGCCCATGAGCAGGACTGTTCCGTTGCTGGCTGTATGGCGCGTGCGGCTGCACTGGGGATTTTGGCGCAATGGGATATCTGGGCGGCTGCCCAGGATCTCCTACAACGAAGCTGTTTCAATTATCACGCAAGCTGTCCCGCATTGCTTCTGGATGCTCCCTTTGCTGAGGAGCATTCCTGCTCTTTGATCTCATGGATTGGATGGCATCTATGTTTTTTGACGATTCCAATGATGTCCTCTTGGAGGGTATGGCTTTTTTCTGCACCTACACTATCATGGATTGACTTGTTCCTCGCCGTTTGGGCGCTCCCTCTGCCAAACACTGAATTTTTTTCCTCTGTCTTGGACGCCGGACTGTCCAGGGGAGGGTGTCTTGTGGATTGTTGCCTGCCTTGTTATGTTGGCCTAGGCCTGGCTGCCATGCTGCTTTTCTTTGCGCACGTTACACTGAGCCGGGACTCCCTCGCCCTTTGCTCGTGCCAAGTTCTTTTGCACTGTCTGCATTTTCTGTTGTTCACCTTTTTGGGCTCAGTCTGCACAAACATGTACAAGGTCACATAACAATGTATTTTGGTTCTTCCTGATATGGCCAGTCTCGCGCACCCAGACATAACATTAGGTGCAATTGCCATGAAGAATTTTGTGTGCTTTTAATACTGCGGTTTCCTAGCGCTTAACACACTTGGAGAAATCCTTTTCAGTGAGAAGAGCTATGATGTCCTGCTGATGTAATTCTGCATCTAGAGACTGAGGTATGGGGGTTCGCTAGTCAAAGCCCAGAGGTCTTCTATTACTATAATAAACTATCTTACTGCAAGGGGAGGGTGGTAATGTTATTTAAACGTTTATCCACTGAGCTCTGAGATGCTTTCCCCGTTTGTATTCTATGGAATTGTAACCATGCTGCTTATATTAGTCATATGCATTATGCTATTAGTACTGACACGTGTACTGTACATTAGAGCACGTAAGTTGGAATAAACATTTTAACCTATCCAGTGTCTCTTACTACGCACCTTGTGGACAAGTACGAGTGAGTGACGAAAGAGTGTTCTTGCTTCTGTGAGTCCTGAGATAAAGATACCGTGTTCTGGGTTGTCCAAACATTAGTACTTGGGTGCTAATGGGATGCTAAGCTAGTTGGGTTGGGGTTTTTGGGTGCTACGGTATATGGTGGCAAACCACTGTATTCCGGGGTCCCATTTTCCTGTGCATAGCTCTGTGTATGTGCAGAAACCTTATGACACTAATTTCTAACTATAACGTGTCTGAAACCTATGGTTTTTTCAGTGAATTTCAAAGGTTTTTTAAATGCTAATTTCTAACTCTAACGTGCCTGAAACCTATGGTTTTTTAAGTGAATTTCAAAGGTTTTTTAAATGCTAATTTCTAACTATAACGTGCCTGAAACCTATGGTTTTTTAAGTGAATTTCCAAGGTTTTTTAAATGCTAGTTTGTAACTATGCCTGCAGACATAGGACATGTGAAGAAAGAAGAAAAAACGCACAGAAAGAAGCAAAAAAAATGCAGAAAGAAGCAACAGAAGTCCACAAAGACGAAGAAAAGTGCAGGAAGAAGCAAAAGATGTGCAGAAAGAACCAACAGAGGAGCAGAAAGAGGCCTTGTTCCAAAATCATCCTGTGCCCACAACTTTTCCGACGTGTACTGGTGGTAACTGACTCTGACTAACCAGAGCCAGTGCTATGCTAAAACACACTTAGAATACAGTTAAAACACCTACATACACTAGCGAACACTATGCGTTGGGGTACCCCTGTGATTAGCATGACCTCCTCTGTAAGTCCCTAGTACATAATAGGGCAGGGGGATTAAAACTACCTCTTAAAACGCGCTACAGGGCGCGTTTGCACTGTGGTGAAGGGAGGGGGGGGGCCTGAGGTGACGTGTGCAAACGCGCCCCGTGGCACGTTTTAAGTTGCAGGATTAAGTCCCCTTGAATCCTGAGTGTCCCTGGGGCCCAACTAGCCCCCCAGGTACCTACAGTTAGGACCACAGAGCTGAGTTGCAGAGAGGCGTTCCGAGGCCACGCACCTTTTTTCACCTCTCTGCAACGCAACTCTGTTGTGCTTACTGAAGGTACCTGGTGGGCTAGTTGGACTCCAGGGACCCTCAGTATTGAAGGGGACTTAATCTCCCAACTTAAAACACGCCACAGGGCCTGTTTGCACCCATGTCACCTCAAGCCCCGCCCCCTCCCTTCACCACTGTGCAAACACGCCCCGTGGCGCGTTTTAAGTTGGGGGATTAAGTCCCCTTGAATCATGAGGGTCCCTGGGGTCCAATTAGCCCACCCTGTACCTCCAGTATGTGCCAGGGAGCTGCGATGCAGAGAGGTGTTCAGAGGCCACGCCCCTTTTTACACCTCTCAGGAACGCAGGTCTGTGGCATTTTCTGGACGTACCTGGTGGGCTAGTTGGCCCCCACGGACCCTGAGGATTGAAGGGGATTTAATTCCCCATCTTAAAACGCGCCACGAAGCCTGTTTGCACACATGTCACCTGAAGCCCCGCCCCCTCCCTTCACCACTGTACAAGCGCGCCCCGTGGCGCGTTTTAAGTTAGGGGATTAAGTCCCCTTGAATCCTGAGGGTCCCTGGAGTTTCAGTTTTTTACTTTGCTTCCATCAAGAAGGCATTCAGATGTGTCACACATTTGCCATAAATTCAGAATGTTAGCACTCTAGTTGCTCATTAGATCACTGTAGTAAAGCTACTGCTCACCAGGGAAGTCTGCTGCTGGTATTGAAAGTGCATGTTTCAGTCTGCATGTCAGAATTTTTTAATGAAATAGAAGAGGATTTTAGAAGTCCCTCAAAATGTGCCCTAAATGTTCTTTCTGCAGCACTAATCATAATTTCTATGACAAAATGAACCCCATCATTTTGTTCCTTTTTAAATTAAATGTTTTATGTGTTACCAGTTTATTCCAATCAAGATGGCTTCAGGTGTGCCATAATTTTGTCATAAGTAAGACTGTTAGCGCTCTAGTTGTTCTTTAGAACACTCTGGGAAGCTGCAGTAGAACACAAAGGCATCAACTGACAGGCTGCTCCTGTTGAAATATAACAGGAAGATATTTGAGATCTCACTTAAAACATGTCCTAATTTTTCTTTCTACACCACTAACCATAATTTCTATGACAAAATGAACCCCCTCATTTTGTTCCTTTTTAAATTACATGTTTTAAGTGTTACCAGTTTATTCCAATTAAGATGGCTTCAGGTGTGCCATAATTTTGTCATAAGTAAGACTGTTAGCGCTCTAGTTGTTCTTTAGAACACTCTGGGAAGCTGCAGTAGAACACAAAGGCATCAACTGACAGGCTGCTCCTGTTGAAATATAACAGGAAGATATTTGAGATCACACTTGAAACATGTCCTAATTTTTCTTTCTACAGCACTAACCATAATTTCTATGACAAAATGAACCCCTCATTTTGTTCCTTTTTAAATTAAATGTTTTAAGTGTTACCAGATTATTCCAATCAAGATTGCTTCAGGTGTGCCATACTTTTGTCATAAGTAAGGCTGTTAGCACTCTAGTTGTTCTTTAGAACACTCTGGGAAGCTGCAGGAGAACACAAAGGAATCAACTGACAGTCTCTGCCCTTGTTGGATGTACATGTTTTACTGAGAATGTCAGACTTCATTCTCAGATGTCTGAGAAAGATAATGTGAATTTACAGAAAATATGCTCTCATTTTAGCTTCTGGAGCACCTTCCAAAACTGTATGGGACAAGCATGTGAAAATAGTTTTCTCTCAAACATGATTCATGATATCCCAGCAGAAGGTTTTTCACAGGGTAAAATCACCTTAGAACACACCACAATTCCTGAAATTAGTATGGTACCATCAACAAATGAATTCTAATGTAACTAAAGTCTGTTATCACCCTTTATAGTTCTCCTTTTGGTAACCCTCAAAATCTTCGATTCACTACAATGCATTTCAATGGGGTACTATCATTTATATTGGTCCCAAGATGGCTGCCAGCAATTCCAGGATGAAGTGCTGACAGCCAATCAGATCTCACGATGACATGTGTGGTTAGGCTCCGCCCAGATATATATGTATTTTCTTTTTCAAATTTCTCAGGAACTACTGAACGGATTTACACCATTTAACCAAAAGGCACGACTCTGAACCAAGGGCTACCTTTTTGCCAAATTTGGTGTAATTCCGTTCAGCAGTTCGGGCTGTAGCTGCGATGAAAGGTTCCTATGGAAAATTGCATGGGGATAACACGTTTTGGGACCCCCCTTTTTTCTCCGCCCCCACTTGACGAATCACCCCGAAACTTTCAGGATAGGAGCGAACCAGAGCAGGCCATAAGTTTTGAAAATTTCGCGAAGATTCGTCAACCGGCGCCAAAGTTATTTCAAATAGAATGTTGCGGATTTCCTATGGGAAATAGGTCCTAACTATAACTATCTACTGGTGACCGCCAGTAGATAATGTATATATATATATATATATATATATATATCCTTCCGGGTTGCCTGGGTATCTATATATATATATATATATATTCACTGAAAAAACCATAGGTTTCAGGGGCGTTATAGTTAGAAATTAGCATTTAAAAAACCATAGAAATTCACTGAAAAAACCATAGGTTTCTGGGACGTTATAGTTAGTTGGACATTTCACTTGTACAAAACCTGAGAAATTCGGCCGTTATAGTTAGTTGAGCTAACTATAACTCACGCCCCCGCAATGCACTGCTGATGACGTCACATATTACATCATTCATGACATGGTCAGTGACATCAATGATGACATCTCTGATGACATCACTGATGTCATCATCCACGTGATAATCTGATGCACCTCCTCACACCCTAATATAACCTTTGATACACCCTCTCTAAAATACAGGTTACCATTTTCAAAACCATAGACACACCAATACCAGTTACTACATACCCACTCACTGATTCCCAGGTCTACACACACATCTACTCATTCACCCATACAGTCGCTCATACATGCAGTCACTTATCAATACAGCACTATCATTTGCACTCATACACCTATACAGACACTCACACATCGTCACTCATCCATAGAGTTACTCACACACCTAGTCAGTCTTGCAAAGAATCAATCACACTCCCATTTACTCACCTATACAGTTATACACACACCACCTCACTTATTTATACACATACTAACACATACTTACTCTTATATAATCACTGATACAAGCACTCACTCATCCATACAGCCACTCTCACATTCACTCACTCTCACATATAGTGATTTATATACCCCAACACTCACATATACTGCCTTTCACATATATAGTTACTCACACATGTACCACTGAGACAACCATTCACTCACCAACACACCCATACACACACTCACCCACCCCTACAGTCCTTCACAGATGCACTCTTGAACCCATACACCCAGTGAATTACCCACTCACACATCTATGCACAGAGTCACACACCCCGCACCCACCCACACATACACTCAGGCACCCATACAGATACTCAGACAACCAATCAATAACCCATAGAGCCACTCATGTAGCTACTCACCAACCCATGCAGCCGCTTGCACACCAACTAACAGACTGATACAGACATTCCCACAGTTTAGTAACTAACCCATGCATTCAGTAAGACACGTTTAATTACTCACTTATACAGTCAGTCACACACCTATTAAATCATCCATGCAGACAGTCATACACCCACTCAGTCTTCAATACACCTTGGCCTATATATATATAAAACATATTTAAACTTTACAGAAACACACAGTCACTGGATGATGTCATCAGTGATGTCATTTGAGATGTCATCAGTGATGTCATCATTGATGTCACTGACCATGTCATGAATGATGTAATATGTGACGTCATCAGCAGTGCATTGCGGGGGCGCGAGTTATACTTAGCTCAACTAACTATAACGGCCGAATTTCTCAGGTTTTGTACGAGTGAAATGTCCAACAAACTGTAACGTCCCGGAAACCTATGGTTTTTTCAATGAATTTCAAAGGTTTTTTAAAGGCTAATTTCTAACTATGCCTACAGAGGTAGGACATATGCAGAAAGAGGAAGAAAGGCGCATAAAGAAGCAAGAGAAATGCAGAAAGAGGCAACAGAAGTCCAGAAAGACGAAGAAAGATGCAGAAAGAAGCAAGAGCTATGCAGAAAGAACCAACAGAGGTGCAGAAAGAGGCCTTGTTGCAAAGTCCTCCTGTGCCCCCAACATTTTACTGACTGGTACTGGTGGTAACTGACTCTGCCTAACCAGGCCCGGAGCCAGTGCTATGCTAAAAGACACTTAGAATACAGTGAAAACACCTACATACACTAGGGTACACTATGGGTTGCGGTACCCCTTTGATCGGCATGACCTCCTCTGTAAGGACCTAGTATGTAATAGGGCAGGGGGATTAAAACTACCTCTAAGTCAGAGGTGCAGAAAGATGCTTCTTTAAATAGTAGTCGAGTTTGCAGAGTGGTGGAGAAAGGGTGCTGGGCCTCCGACCAGCGCTCAGTAATTCCGCTGCATAGGACTTACAGGAGGTACCAGGAGGGTTTATTGGCCCCCAAAGTCCCTCAGGAGTAAATTGGACTTCATTCCCCATCCCGTAGACTGCCAGGAGGCGCATTTGCTGAGTGGTGTAGAAAGGGGGGCATGGCCTCCGAAGACGTTTTAGCAATCCCACTGTGTGGGACTTACTGGAGGTAACAAGAGGGGTACTTGACCCCCAAGGACATCCTTGGGGGCCAACTACCTCTCCTATTACCTCCAGTAAATTTCACACAGCAGCATTGGTAAGTACTCATAGCAGGCCATGACCCCTTTGCCCACCACTCTACAAACGCGCTCCCTGGCATGCTCTTGGATGGGTATTGAAGTCCCCTTCGCTGCTGGGGGTCCATTAGGGGCCAACTAGCCTACCTCTTACCTTCAGTAAGCCCCACACAGTGGGATTGCTGACAGGTGGACAAAGGCCACGCCCCCTTTCTCCACCACTGTGCAAACGCGCCCCCTGGCACGTTCTAAATTGGGGGATTAAGTCCCCTTGAATACTGAGGGTCCCTGGGGGCCAACTAGCCCACCAGGTATCTCCAGTAAGTGCCACACAGCTGGATTGCAGAGAGGTGGTCTGAGGCCACGCCCCCTTTTTACACCACTCTGCAAATGCTCCTCTTGGCGCACTGCTGGTGGGGTGATGAGGTCCTCTTGTGTCCTGAGGACCTCAGGACACAAGTGGACTTCATCCTCCAGTTCAATTTCGGCCCCCAAGACCCCATCCCCCGGGGCATGGCCTCCTTTTTTTATATATTTATAGGGAAGGGGGGCCGCATGGCCCCCCTTCCCTGGGCCACTTTTGGCCCCAGGGACCCCATCCCCCGGGGCATGGCCTCTTTTATTTCTTAACTAATTATAGGGAAGGGGGGCCGCGTGGCCCCCCTTCCCTGGGCCACTTTTGGCCCCGAGGACCCCATCCCCCGGGGCATGGCCTCTTTTTTTTCTTAACTAATTATAGGGAAGGGGAGGCCGCATGGCAACCCTTCCCCAGGCCAATTTCGGCCCCGGGGCCCGTCCATTTTTTTAAAAAATTAACGTGGAGGGGGGCCGCATGGCCCCCCTCCCGGGCCACTCCTGGCCCCAGGGATCCCATCTCCCGGGGCTAGCCCTTTGCGTTGGGGACCGAGGGGGGAGCCCCAATGCCCCCACAGTCCCGCCGGCTCCCCGCCTCCTGCGGGAGCCGGCATTGCTTTTGAGCAAGGGGAGCTGTTAACATGCAGCTCCCCTTGCTCATAAGCAAACTGCTTTGCTTCATTGAAGCGAGAGCAGGTTTTCCTGCTCTCGCTTCAATGAAGCAAAGCAGAGTTTGCTATGACAGGGCAGGAGCCGCACAGCTCCCGCCCTGTCATAGCAAACAGCAATGCCCCGGGGGTGGGCACCCTGGGACATTGCAGGAGCCGGCCCTGGGGGTGGCGGTCCCCAGGGCCAGCAACAGCTCCTGGAGGGGGGCCGCGCGGCCCCCCTCCCAAGTCTTTAAAGCCACGGGGAGGTGGTGGTCCCCGAGGCCCGGGGGTCCGCTACGGACCCCCGCATTTTTAATCTGTATGTGCCCCAGGGTGGTGGTGGTCCCTGGGGCGTGTGGGGGGGGCTCTTTACCCTCCACACATCATTTTAATTTAAAAACAGAGCCCCTTGGAGGTGGCGGTCCCGGGGCTGCGGTGGGCCGCAGTGACCCCCGCATACAATTAAATAAGCCCTGGGGAGGTGGCAGTTCCTGGGGCTGTGGGGGCCCCTGCAAATTAATTGGTGAGTGCCCCCATGAACTGGCCCACCCGGGGGCTTTCAAAAATGAAGCACGGGAGCCCGAGCTTCGTTTTTTTTAATTTTCTCGGCCAGATTCGCGACCCCAGCACGAATTCGGCCGATTTTTTCTTTTTTTAAAATGCTTTTTTTGGCCCTGAGGGTCCTTTTGGGACCCCCTGAGCAGGCCTAGGGGGTCAGGGTGTTTGTACCCTGCCCCTTATCTTGTTTTTCACCTTTTTATTTACTCTTTTCTTGTGACTTGGTTACCTAGTCACAAGATGGCTGCCAACACATTCTGGTTTGGAGTGTTGGCAGCCAATCAGAATTGAGCTCGTGCTCGGGAGGGTTCGCAAACCCTCCTCGGTGCTCAGATATCGAAACTTTTATTTTTAAAATTTCTCAGCAACTACTGGACGGATTTATACCATTTAAAAAAAAGATCGTTTTCTTAACCAAGAGCTACATTTTTTCCAAATTTGTTGTAATTCAGTTCAGCAGTTCGGGCAGTAGCCTGTAATAAAATTTCCTATGGAAATTAACATGGGGGAAAAAGGGTTTTGGGACCCCCCTTTTTTCTCAGCCCCCGCTTGACGAATCACCCTAAAACTTTCAAGACAGGAGCTGACCTCAATGAACCTTTTTTTTGGAAAAAATCGCAAGGATTTGTCAAACGGCACCAAAGATATTGGCAAAAGAAAAATGCTTTTTGAATAGAAACGAGGGCCAAACTATAACTACCTACTGGCGACCGCCAGTAGGTAATTTGTATGTGTGTGTGTATATATATATATATATATATATATATATATATATATATATATGTATGAAACTCCACAATCCCGTCACTCCAACTCCTCGGAAAACAGGTACAGACCACACCGTGCTGAAAGTTCAAAAAGTGTTCTTTATTGCGTGAAGAACAGCATGACGCGTTTCGGCCGTGTTGCCACGGCCTTGATCACATGACACGCTAGGACCATTTACACCTTAAATAGTGACAACAATTAACCCCTACCCTCTCAGCCTATCGCAGTATACCATGAAACTAAACAACATACTACCTAGATCAGGAGAAATACATTATAGCAGAAAACAGACTATCTTTAAGGGATATACAAATACATTTTGTAGTATAATAAATGAATTTACACTTAAATTAATCTACCACAATCGATAATCATTATCCCAAATGGTTCACCCTGATCAAAAAAGCATCATACAATGTAAATTAAAAAAGCGGTAAAAAACAGGCTGATACAGTGAAATATAATAACAAATAGTGCAAGTGCAAAATGTTAAAATGTTAATAATCAAAAAGGGATTTTACATCTCTCACAAGGCCGCTATTAAAATCATAGTCAGACCATGGGTAATAAATTACATGTGATAAATTTAAGAGAGAACGTAATGATTTAGCCCATATGTGATTTATTTATCTTCACACCTGATAGATGAAAAGTCCATATTAAAAAAGGGGTAGCATGTTCCTATTGCCTCTCTCCAACAAGCCTGCACCATGAATGGATATTACCCGCTGCCTCAAATCAATAGCTATAGATGCATCATCATATTTAAACAGTAGTCTAAATCCCAAAATTACCATATCACCCGTCACCATCGACATCATTGTTGGTGACAGGAAATTACCTCCTCAAGCTATGTTTATATACACAGTAGTCATAAAAAAGATTATAATCACTCAACTCCAATGAAGAAGTAAAGTACTAAAGTGCATGTGCAATAAAGATATGACATGTACATTTTTAAAAAAATATATAAAAACAATATGCCAAAGGAGGCAATATAAAAAATGGGGATAAAGACAATGTCTCATAAAGTGCAAGTGCACAAATGGAAATGAGCATAGCAGCAGAAAAAACCCACCAAGGGCAAAATATCCAATACATAAAGTGCTAGTGCAAATGCAATTCAAGAGAAGCAGACTGACAACAAAACATAGAAATATGGCAGACTAAACTCAGATACCTCCATATTATATACATCAAATGGTCAAATGGCACAAATAGATGGATAAAATGTATAGCAAAAATCCCAACCGTCTTAAAATCCAGTACAAAAACCCCAATTAAAACCAAAAAAAACCCAACAGGTTAAAACCAGGTTAAAACAGCGGCAAAGACTGGCTAAAAGAACGGTTAAAAGCATGCCAACAATACAATCCACCCATAAAACCTGAATACATGAAAAATAGAAGGAGACTATATATATATTCACTGAAATAATCACAGGTTTCAGGGACGGTATATTTAGGAATTAGCATTTAAAAACCTTAGAAATTCACGGAAAAAAACACAGGTTACAGGAACTTTATTGTTAGGCTGACATTTCACTTGTACAAAACCTGTGAAATTCTGCCGTTATAATTAGGTTATAAGTGAGGTGCAGAAAGAGGGAAGACAAGTGCATAAAGAGACAACAGGGGTGCAGAAAGAAGCAAGAAAGGTGCAGAAAGAGGCAATAGAAGTGCAGAAAGGGCAAAGTGAGGTGCAGAAGGAGGCAAGAGAACTGCAGAAAGAGGCAACAGGGTTGCAGAAAGAGGGAAGAGGGGTACAGAAAGAGGCAAGAGGGATGCAGAAATTTGCAAAAGAGGTGCAGAAAGAAGCAAGAGCAGTGCAGAAAGAACCTACGGAGGTGCAGAAAGAAGCAAGAGGGGTACAGAAAGAGGCAAGAGAACTGCAGAAAACGGCAAGAGAGGTGCAGGAAGAGGCAACAGAGGTGAATAAAGAGGCAAAAGGGGTGCAGAAAGAGGCAAGAGGGGTGCAGAAAGAAGCAAGAGAAGTGCAGAAAGAAGCAACAGCAGTGCTGAAAGAGGCAAGAGAGGTGCAGAAACAGACAAGAAAGGTACAGAAAGAGGGAACAGGGGTGCAGAAAGTGGTAAGAGGGATACAGAAATTTGCAAGAGAGGTACAGAAAGAAGCAAGAGCAGTACAGAAAGAAGCAGGAGAGGTGAAGAAATAAGGAAGAGGGGTGCAGAAAGAGGCAACAGAGGTGCAGAAAGACACAAGAGAATTGCAGAAACAAGCAAGAGAAGTGCAGAAAGAGGCAAGAAAATTGCTGAAAGAAGCAATAGAAGTGTAGAAAGAAGCAAGAGAAGTGCATAAAGAGGCAAGTGAGGTGCAGAAAGAAGCAAGAGCAGTGCAGAAAGAACCAACAGAGGTGCAAAACGAGGCAAGAGGGGTGCAGAAAGAGATAGGAGAGGTGCACAAAGAGGCAAGAAAGGTACAGAAAGAGGCAGGAGGGGTACAGAAAGAAGGAAGAGAAGTGCAGAAAGAGGAAAGAGAATTGCTGAAAGAAGCAACAGAGGTATAGATAGAAGAAAGAGAAGTGCCGAAAGAGGCAAGTAAGGTGCAGAGAGAAGCAAGAGCAGTGCAGAAAGAACCAACAGAGGTACAAAAAGAGGCAAGAGGGGTACAGAAAAAGGTAGGAGAGGTGCACAAAGAGGCAAGACAAGTACAGGAAGAGGCAAGAGGGGTGCAGAAAGAAGGAAGAGAAGTGCAGAAAGAAGCTACAAAGGTGCTGAAAGAGGCGCGAAGGGTGCAGAAAGAGCAAGAGAAGTGCAGAAAGAAGCAACAGAGGTATAGAAAGAGGCAAGAGTGGTGCAGAAAAAGGCAGGAAAGGTGCAGAAAGAGGGAACAGTGGTGCAGAAAGATGCAAGAGAAGTGCAGAAAGAGAAAAGAAGGGTGCAAAAAGAGGCAAGAGGGGTGCAGAAAGAAGCAAGTGAGGTGCAGAAAGAGGCAACAGAGGTGCAGAAAGACACAAGAGAGGTGCAGAAACAAGCAAGAGAAGTGCAGAAAGAGGCAAGAGAATTGCTGAAAGAAGAAACAGAGGTGTGGAAAGCAGCAAGAGAAGTGCAGAAAGAGGCAAGTGAGGTGCAGAAAGAGGCAAGAGAGGTGCAGAAAATGGCAAGAGACCAGCAGAAAGAGGCAAATGAGGTGCAGAGGGAGGCAAGAGAACTGCAGAAAGAGGCAAGAGAGTTGCAGAAACAGTTAAAAGGGGTGCAGAACGAGGGAATATGTGTGCAGACAGAGGCAAGAAAGGTGCAGAAAGAGGTAAGAGGGGTACAGAAAGAGGCAAGAGGATGCAGAAGTTTGCAAAAGAGGTGCAGAAAGAAGCAAGAACAGTGCAGAAAGAACCAACAGAGGTGCAAAATGAGGCAAGAGGGGTGCAAAAAGAGGTAGGAGAGGTGCACAAAGAGGCAAGAAAGGTACAGAAAGAGGCAGGAGGCGTACAGAAAGAAGGAAGAGAAGTGCAGAAAGAGGAAAGAGAATTGCTGAAAGGAGCAACAGAGGTATAGATAGAAGAAAGAGAAGTGCCGAAAGAGGCAAGTAAGGTGCAGAGAGAAGCAAGAGCAGTGCAGAAAGAACCAACAGAGGTACAAAAAGAGGCAAGAGGGGTACAGAAAAAGGTAGGAGAGGTGCACAAAGAGGCAAGACAAGTACAGGGAGAGGCAAGAGGGGTGCAGAAAGAAGGAAAAGAAGTGCAGAAAGAAGCTACAAAGGTGCTGAAAGAGGCGCGAAGGGTGCAGAAAGAGCAAGAGAAGTGCAGAAAGAACCAACAGAGGTATAGAAAGAGGCAAGAGTGGTGCAGAAAAAGGCAGGAAAGGTGCAGAAAGAGGGAACAGTGGTGCAGAAAGATGCAAGAGAAGTGCAGAAAGAGAAAAGAACGGTGCAAAAAGAGGCAAGAGGGGTGCAGAAAGAAGCAAGTGAGGTGCAGAAAGAGGCAACAGAGGTGCAGAAAGACACAAGAGAGGTGCAGAAACAAGCAAGAGAAGTGCAGAAAGAGGCAAGAGAATTGCTGAAAGAAGAAACAGAGGTGTGGAAAGAAGCAAGAGAAGTGCAGAAAGAGGCAAGTGAGGTGCAGAAAGAGGCAAGAGAGGTGCAGAAAATGGCAAGAGAACAGCAGAAAGAGGCAAATGAGGTGCAGAGGGAGGCAAGAGAACTGCAGAAAGAGGCAAGAGAGTTGCAGAAACAGTTAAAAGGGGTGCAGAACGAGGGAACATGTGTGCAGACAGAGGCAAGAAAGGTGCAGAAAGAGGTAAGAGGGGTACAGAAAGAGGCAAGAGGATGCAGAAATTTGCAAAAGAGGTGCAGAAAGAAGCAAGAGCAGTGCAGAAAGAACCAACAGAGGTGCAAAATGAGGCAAGAGGGGTGCAAAAAGAGGTAGGAGAGGTGCACAAAGAGGCAAGAAAGGTACAGAAAGAGGCAGGAGGCGTACAGAAAGAAGGAAGAGAAGTGCAGAAAGAGGAAAGAGAATTGCTGAAAGAAGCAACAGAGGTATAGATAGAAGAAAGAGAAGTGCCGAAAGAGGCAAGTAAGGTGCAGAGAGAAGCAAGAGCAGTGCAGAAAGAACCAACAGATGTACAAAAAGAGGCAAGAGGGGTGCAGACAAAGGTAAGAGAGGTGCACAAAGAGGCAAGACAAGTACAGGAAGAGGTAAGAGGGGTGCAGAAAGAAGGAAGAGAAGTGCAGAAAGAAGCTACAGAGGTACAGAAAGAGGCAAGAGTGGTGCAGAAAAAGGCAGGAAAGGTGCAGAAAGAGGGAACAGTGGTGCAGAAAGATGCAAGAGAAGTGCAGAAAGAGAAAAGAGGGGTGCAAAAAGAGGCAAGAGGGGTGCAGAAAGAAGCAAGTGAGGTGCAGAAAGAGGCATCAGAGGTGCAGAAAGACACAAGAGAGGTGCAGAAACAAGCAAGAGAAGTGCAGAAAGAGGCAAGAGAATTGCTGAAAGAAGAAACAGAGGTGTGGAAAGAGGCAAGAGAAGTGCAGAAAGAGGCAAGTGAGGTGCAGAAAGAGGCAAGAGAGGTGCAGAAAATGGCAAGAGAACAGCAGAAAGAGTCAAGAGGGATGCAAAAAAGGGAAGAAGGTTGCAGAAAGAAGCAAGAGAAGTGCATAAAGAGGCAATAGAAGTGCAGAAAGAGGCAAATGAGGTGCAGAGGGAGGCAAGAGAACTGCAGAAAGAGGCAAGAGAGTTGTAGAAACAGTTAAAAGGGGTGCAGAAAGAGGTAACATGTGTGCAGACAGAGGCAAGAAAGGAGCAGAAAGAGGTAAGAGGAATGCAGACATTTGCAAAAGAGGTGCAGAAAGAAGCAAGAGAGGTGCAGAAACAAGCAAGAGAAGTGCAGAAACAGGCAAGAGAATTGCTGAAAGAAGAAACAGAGGTGTGGAAAGAAGCAAGAGAAGTGCAGAAAGAGGCAAGTGAGGTGAAGAAAACGGCAAGAGAGGTGCAGAAAGAGGCAAGAGAGGTGCAGAAAATGGCAAGAGAACAGCAGAAAGAGGCAAATGAGGTGCAGAGGGAGGCAAGAGAACTGCAGAAAGAGGCAAGAGAGTTGCAGAAACAGTTAAAAGGGGTGCAGAACGAGGGAACATGTGTGCAGACAGAGGCAAGAAAGGTGCAGAAAGAGGTAAGAGGGGTACAGAAAGAAGCTAGAGCAGTGCAGTTAGAACCAACAGAAGTGCAAAAAGAGGCAAGAGGGATGCAGAATGAGGTAGGAGAGGTGCACAAAGAGGTAAGAAAGGTACAGAAAGAGGCAGGAGGGGTGCAGAAAGAAGGAAGAGAAGTGCAGAAAGAGGCTAGAAAATTGCTGATAGAAGCAACAGAGGTATAGAAAGAGGCAAGAGAAGTGCAGAAAGAGGCAAGTGAGGTGCAGAAAGAGGCAATAGAGGTGCATAAAATGGCAAGAGAACAGCAGAAAGAGCCATGAGGGATGCAAAAAAGGGAAGAAGGGTGCAGAAAGAAGCAAGAGAAGTACAGAAAGCAGCAAGAGAAGTGCAGAAAGAAGCAAGAAAGGTGCAGAAAGAGGGAAGACAAGTGCATAAAGAGACAACAGGGGTGCAGAAAGAGACAACAGGGGTGCAGAAAGAAGCAAGAAAGGTGCAGAAAGAGGCAATAGAAGTACAGAAAGAGGCAAGTGAGGTGCAGAAGGAGGCAAGAGAACTGAAGAAAAAGAGGCAAGAGAGTTGCAGAAACAGACAAAAGGGGTGCAGAAAGAGGGAAAAGGTTTGCAGACAGAGGCAAGAGAGGTTCAGAAAGAGGGAAGAGGGATACAGAAAGAGGCAAGAGGGATGCAGAAATTTGCAAAAGAGGTGCAGAAAGAAGCAAGAGCAGTGCAGAAAGAACCAACGGAGGTGCAGAAAGAAACACGAGGGATACAGAAAGAGGCAAGAAAAGTGCAGAAAGAAGCAAAAGAGGTGTAGAAAGAGGCAAGAGAACTGCAGAAAACGGCAAGAGATGTGCAGGAAGAGGCAGTAGAGGTGCATAAAGAGGCAAAAGGGGAACAGAAAGAGGCAAGAGAGGTGCAGAAAGAAGCAAGAGAAGTGCAGAAAGAAGCAACAGAGGTGCTTAAAGAGGCAAGAGGGGTGCAGAAAGAAGCAAGAGAAGTACAGAAAGAAGCAACAGAGGTGCTGAAAGAGGCAAGAGAGGTGCAGAAACAGACAAGAAAGGTACAGAAAGGGAGTACAGGGATGCAGAAAGAGGTAAGAGGGATACAGAAATTTGCAAGAGAGGTGCAGAAAGAAGCAAGAGCAGTACAGAAAGAAGCAAGAGAGGTGGAGAAATAGGGAAGAGGGGTGCAGAAAGAGGCAAGTGAGGTGCAGAAAGAGGCAACAGAGGTGCAGAAATACGCAAGAGAATTGCAGAAACAAGCAAGAGAAGTGCAGAAAGAGGCAAGAGAATTGCTGAAAGAAGCAATAGAAGTGTAGAAAGAAGCAAGAGAAGTGCAGAAAGAAGCTACAGAGGTGCTGAAAGAGGCACGAAGGGTGCAGAAAGAGCAAGAGAAGTGCAGAAAGAAGCAACAGAGGTACAGAAAGAGGCAAGAGTGGTGCAGAAAAAGGCAGGAAAGGTGCAGAAAGAGGGAACAGTGGTGCAGACAGATGCAAGAGAAGTGCAGAAAGAGAAAAGAGGGGTGCAAAAAGAGGCAAGATGGGTGCAGAAAGAAGCAAGTGAGGTGCAGAAAGAGGCAACAGAGGTGCAGAAAGAAGCAAGAGCAGTGCAGAAAGAAGCTACAGAGGTGCTGAAAGAGGCACGAAGGGTGCAGAAAGAGCAAGAGAAGTGCAGAAAGAAGCAACAGAGGTACAGAAAGAGGCAAGAGTGGTGCAGAAAAAGGCAGGAAAGGTGCAGAAAGAGGGAACAGTGGTGCAGACAGATGCAAGAGAAGTGCAGAAAGAGAAAAGAGGGGTGCAAAAAGAGGCAAGATGGGTGCAGAAAGAAGCAAGTGAGGTGCAGAAAGAGGCAACAGAGGTGCAGAAAGACACAAGAGAGGTGCAGAAACAAGCAAGAGAAGTGCAGAGAGAGGCAAGAGAATTGCTGAAAGAAGAAACAGAGGTGTGGAAAGAAGCAAGAGAAGTGCAGAAAGAGGCAAGTGTGGTGCAGAAAGTGGCAAGAGAGGTGCAGAAAATGGCAAGAGAACAGCAGAAAGAGGCAAGAGGGATGCAAACAAGGGAAGAAGGTTGCAGAAAGAAGCAAGAGAAGTGCAGAAAGAGGCAATAGAAGTGCAGAAAGAGGCAAATGAGGTGCAGAGGGAGGCAAGAGAACTGCAGAAAGAGGCAAGAGAGTTGTAGAAACAGTTAAAAGGGGTGCAGAAAGAGGGAACATGTGTGCAGACAGAGGCAAGAAAGGTGCAGAAAGAGGTAAGAGGGATGCAGAAATTTGCAAAAGAGGTGCAGAAAGAAGCAAGAGCAGTGCAGAAAGAACCAACAGAGGTGCAAAATGAGGCAAGAGGGGTGCAGAAAGAGGTAGGAGAGGTGCACAAAGAGGCAAGAAAGGTACAGAAAGAGGCAGGAGGGGTACAGAAAGAAGGAAGAGAAGTGCAGAAAGATGAAAGAGAATTGCTGAAAGAAGCAACTGAGGTATAGATAGAAGAAAGAGAAGTGCCGAGAGAGGAAAGTAAGGTGCAGAGAGAAGCAAGAGCAGTGCAGAAATAACCAACAGAGGTACAAAAAGAGGCAAGAGGGGTGCAGACAAAGGTAGGAGAGGTGCACAAAGAGGCAAGACAAGTACAGGAAGAGGTAAGAGGGGTGCAGAAAGAAGGAAGAGAAGTGCATAAAGAAGCTACAGAGGTGCTGAAAGAGGCACGAAGGGTGCAGAAAGAGCAAGAGAAGTGCAGAAAGAAGCAACAGAGGTACAGAAAGAGGCAAGAGTGGTGCAGAAAAAGGCAGGAAAGGTGCAGAAAGAGGGAACAGTGGTGCAGAAAGAAGCAAGAGCAGTGCAGAAAGAACCAACAGAGGTGCAAAAAGAGGCAAGAGGGGTGCAGAAAGTAGCAAGTGAGGTGCAGAAAGAGGCAACAGAGGTGCAGAAAGACACAAGAGAGGTGCAGAAACAAGCAAGAGAAATGCAGAAAGATGCAAGAGAATTGCTGAAAGAAGAAACAGAGGTGTGGAAAGAAGCAAGATAAGTGCAGAAAGAGGCAAGTGAGGTGCAGAAAGAGGCAAGAGAGGTGCAGAAAATGGCAAGAGAACAGCAGAAAGAGGCAAGAGGGATGCAAAAAAGGGAAGAAGGTTGCAGAAAGATGCAAGTGAAGTGCAGAAAGAGGCAATAGAAGTGCAGAAAGAGGAAAATGAGGTGCAGAGGGAGGCAAGAGAACTGCAGAAAGAGGCAAGAGAGTTGTAGAAACAGTTAAAAGGGGTGCAGAAAGAGGGAACATGTGTTCAGACTGAGGCAAGAAAGGTGCAGAAAGAGGTAAGAGGGATGCAGAAATTTGCAAAAGAGGTGCAGAAAGAAGCAGGAGCAGTGCAGAAAGAAAGAACCAACAGAGGTGCAGAAAAAGGCAAGAAGGGTGCAGAAAGAGGTAGGAGAGGTGCACAAAGAGGCAAGAGGGATACAGAAAGAGGCAAGAGGGGTGCAGAAAGAAGGAAGAGAAGTGCAGAAAGAAGCAACAGCTGTGCTGAAAGAGACAAGAAGAGTGCAGAAAGAGGCAAGAGAAGTGCAGAAAGAAGCAACAGAGGTGCAGAAAGAGGCAAGAGAATTGCAGAAACATGCAAGAGAAGTGCAGAAAGAGGCAAGAGAATTGCAGAAAGAAGCAACAGAGGTGTAGAAAGAAGCAAGAGAAGTGCAGAAAGAGACAAGTGAGGTGCAGAAAGAAGCAAGAGCAGTGCAGAAAGAACCAACAGAGGTGCAAAAAGAGGCAAGAGGGGTGCAGAAAGAGGTAGGAGAGGTGCACAAAGAGGAAAAAGGGTACAGAAAGAGGCAGGAGGGGTACAGAAAGAAGGAAGAGAAGTGCATAAAGAAGCAACAGAGGTGCTGAAAGAGGCACTAAGGGTGCAGAAAGAGCAAGAGAAGTACAGAAAGAAGCAACAGAGGTACAGAAAGAGGCAAGAGAGGTGCAGAAACAGGTGGGAAAGGTGCAGAAAGAGGGAACAAGGGTGCAAAAAGAGGCAAGAGAGGTGCAGAAAGAGGGAAGAGGGGTGCAGAAAGAAGGAATAGCGGTGCAGAAAGAAGCAAGTGACGTGCAGAAAGAGAAAACAGAGGTGCAGAAAGATGCAAGAGAAGTGCAGAAACAAGCAAGAGAAGTGCAGAAAGAGGCAAGAGAATTGCTAAAAGAAGCAACAGAGGTGTAGAAAGAAGCAAGAGAAGTGCAGAAAGAGGCAAGTGAGGTGCAGAAAGAAGCAAGAGGGGTGCAGAAAGAACCAAAAAATGGCAAAAAGAGGCAAGAGGGGTGCAGAAAGAGGTAGGGGAGGTGGGGTGCAGAAAGAGGTAGGGGAGGTGCACAAAGAGGCAAGAAATGTACAGAAAGAGGCATGAGGTGTACAGAAAGGAGGAAGAGAAGTGCAGAAAGAAGCAAGAGAATTGCTGAAAGAAGCAACAGAGGTGTAGATAGAAGCAACAGAAATGCATAAAGAGGCAAGTAAGGTGCAGAAAGAAGCAAGAGCAGTGCAGAAAGTACCAACAGAGATACAAAAAGAGGCAGGAGGGGTACAGAAAAAGGTAGGAGAGGTGCACAAAGAGGCAAGACAAGTACAGAAATAGGCAAGAGGGGTGCAGAAAGAAGGAGGTGCTGAAATAGGCGCAAAAGGTACAGAAAGAGCAAGAGAAGTGCAGAAAGAAGCAACAGAGGTACAGAAAGAGGCAAGAGAGGTGCAGAAACAGGCAGGAAAGGTGCAGAAAGAGGGAACAGGGGTGCAGAAAGATGCAAGTGTAGTGCAGAAAGAGAAAAGAGGGGTGCAAAAAGAGGCAAGAGGGGTGTAGAAAGAAGCAAGTGAGGTGCAGAAAGAGGCAACAGAGGTGCAGAAAGACGCAAGAGAGGTGCAGAAACAAGCAAGAGAAGTGCAGAAAGAGGCAAGAGAATTGCTGAAAGAAGCAACTGAGGTGTGGAAAGAAGCAAGAGAAGTGCAGAAAGAGGCAAGTGAGGTGCAGAAAGAGGCAAGAGAGGTGCAGAAAATGGCAAGAGAACAGCAGAAAGAGGCAAGAGGGATGCAAAAAAGGGAAGAAGGGTGTAGAAAGAAGCAAGAGAGGTGCAGAAAGAAGCAAGAGAAGTACAGAAAGAAGCAAGAGAGGTGCAGAAAGAGGGAAGACATGTACAGAAAGAGACAACAGGGGTGCAGAGACAACAGGGGTGCAGAAAGAAGCAAGAGAGGTGCAGAAAGAGGCAATAGAAGTACAGAAAGAGGCAAGTGAGGTGCAGAACGAGGCAAGAGAACTGTAGAAAGAGGCAAGAGAGGCACAGAAAGAGGTAAGAGGGTACAGAAAGAGGGATGCAGAAATTTGCAAAAGAGGTGCAGAAAGAAGCAAGACCAGTGCAGAAAGAACCAACAGAGGTGCAGAAAGAGGCAAGAAGGGTACAGAAAGAGGAAGGAGAGGTGCACAAAGAGGCAAGAGGGAGACAGAAAAAGTCAAGAGGGGTGCAGAAAAAAGGAAGAGAAGTGCAGAAAGAAGCAACAGAGGTGCTGAAAGAGACAAGAAGGCTGCAGAAAGAGGCAACAGAGGTGCAGAAAGACGCAAGAGAAATGCAGAAACAAGCAAGAGAAGTGCAGAAAGAGGCAAGAGAATTGCTGAAAGAAGCAACAGAGGTGCAGAAAGAAGCAAGAGGGTGCAGAAAGAACCAACAGAGGTGCAAAAAGAGGCAAGAGGGGTGCAGAAATAGGTAGGAGAGGTACAGAAATAGACAAGAAAGGTACAGAAAGTGGGAACAGGGGTGCAGAAAGAGGTAAGAGGGATACAGAAAATTGCAAGAGAGGTGCAGAAAGAAGCAAGAGCAGTGCAGAAAGAAGCAAGAGAAGTGCAGAAAGAAGCAAGAGAGGTGGAGAAATAGGGAAGAGGGGTGCAGAAAGATGCAAATGAGGTGCAGAAAGAGGCAACAGAGGTGCAGAAAGACGCAAGAGAATTGAAGAAACAAGCAAGAGAAGTGCAGAAAGAGGCAAGAGAATTGTTGAAAGAAGCAATAGAGGTGTAGAAAGAAGCAAGAGAAGTGCAGAAAGAGGCAAGTGAGGTGCAGAAAGAAGCAAGAGCAGTGCAGAAAGAACAAACAGAGGTGCAAAAAGAGGCAAGCGGGTGCAGAAAGAGGTAGGGGAGGTGCACAAAGAAGCAAGAAAGGTACAGAAAGAGGCAGGAGGGGTACAGAAGAAGGAAGAGAAGTGCAGAAAGAGGCAAGAGAATTGCTGAAAGAAGCAACAGAGGTATAGATAGAAGCAAGAGAAATGCAGAAAGAGGCAAGTAAGGTGCAGAAAGAAGCAAGAGCATTGCAGAAAGTACCAACAGAGATACAAAAAGAGGCAAGAGGGGTGCAGAAAAAGGTAGGATAGGTGGACAAAGAGGCAAGACAAGTACAGAAAGAGGCAAGAGAGGTGCAGAAAGAGGAAAGAGATGTGCAGAAAATGGGAAGACGGGTGCAGCAAGAAGCTACAGAGGTGCTGAAAGAGGCGCAAAAGGTGCAGGAAGAGCAAGAGAAGTGCAGAAAGAAGCAACAGAGGTACAGAAAGAGGCAAGAGAGGTGCAAAAACAGGCAGGAAAGGTGCAGAAAGAGGGCACTGGGGTGCAGAAAGAAGCAAGTGAGGTGCAGAAAGAGGAAACAGAGGTGCAGAAAGATGCAAGAGAGGTGCAGAAACAAGCAAGAGAAGTGCATAAAGAGGCAAGAGAATTGCTGAAAGAAGCAACAGAGGTGTGGAAAGAATCAAAAGAAGTGCAGAAAGAGGCAAGTGAGGTGCAGAAAGAGGCACGAGAGGTGCAGAAAATGGCAAGAGAACAGCAGAAAGAGGGAAGAGGGATGCAAAAAAGGGAAGAAGATTGCAGAAAGAAGCAAGAAAAGTCTGCCCCAAAGATGGCGGCAGCCTCCTGCGCCCCCGGGACTCTGCTGACGCAATGGAGGGGGACAGCAGCCTGTGCAGCAGGCTGTGCAGCCGGACCCCCCTTTTACAACGCTCTGCCTTACGGACAGCCAACCTATGCCCCCTTCTTTCAGGATGCGACCCCCGGGCGTGTGGGGAGATGGGAACACGCAGGGGCTCCCGGACAGACACCAGATATGTTTTGCAGAGGTGGGCTGCCCCGTTGCACAATTGAATGCCTGAATTAGCCTGGTGGCCTCCAGCCAATGAAGTGGCCATTTTAGGGAACACTCCGCAGCCACGCACCTCTGACCCGATAGTGCAGAAGCCTGCCAAACATTTCCCCACCTCATTGATGGACCACAAGGGAGTTCAGGAACTATTGAGGGAGGCACGGAACGTGCTGCAGCACGGTCTGAGGAATCAGCTGGACAAGCGCCATGGAGCCTGATGTTTGTACTACACTCTGGGTTTCCCAGTAACACCGGGACTGATGCTGCTGATGGAACTATGACGATGCCCCCGGGCGGAAACCATGAATGTTGTACTTACCACGGAGACCGAGCAACATGGCTGATGCCCGATGGATCTGTTCAGGCAGCTATAGAGGAGTTTGGCTCTGGTTCCCCCCCTCAGCCGTCACCTACCCAGCCGGACATTGGACATAGTTTTTTTCCTCGTCTCCCCGTTGTGTTTCTTTTCCCTCCCCCTCCCCCTCCCTCCGTTATCCTGTGTCTACCTCCCCTTTGCCAGCCCCATGTGTTTTGGATTGTTGGTCCCCAGCCGGTTTGTCTGTCTCTCACTTTGACTGCTTTGTCCCTCTGAAGTACTTTTCCCCCTTGCCGATCTGCCTGACACTATCTGCATTCCTTACCCCTTTTACCAATCCCCCTCTACCTTGCACTCCCCATCTGACGTGTGTCTTGGCTATGCTATGCGTTATTATCTCTTGTTATTGTGTAATCACTGTTTTTCTCCTATGTTTTCTCTTGGCTCCTGTAACTGATGTGATTTTGTAACCTGTAGCTCGCTGATCCTCATGTAAAGCGCTCTAATACCTCCGGGTCTACCCAGCGCTATATAAAACTCTGCAAATAAATAAAGAAAGAAAGAAAGAGGCAAGAGAGGTGCAGAAAGAAGAGAGTGAGATTCAGAAAGAGGCAAGAGAAGAGCAGAAAGTGGCAAGTGAGGTGCAGAAAGAGGCAAGAGAGGTATAGAAAGAGGCAAGATAAGTGTTGAAAGAGGCAAGAGAAGTGCAAAAAGAGGCACTTGAGGTGCAGAAAAAGGCAAGAGAGGTACAGAAAGAGGCTCGAGAGGTGCAGAAGCAAGAGAGTGAGGTGCAGAAAGAGGCAAGTGAGAAGCAGAAAGAGGCAAGAGAGGCAAGGGAAGTGCAGAAACAGGCAAGAGAAATGCACAAAGAGGCAAGAGAGGAGCAGAAAGAGGCAAGATAGGTGTAGAAAGAAACAAGAGAAGTGCAGAAAGAGGCAAGTGAGGTGCAGAAAGAGGCAAGAGAGGTGCTGAAAGAGGCAAGTGAGGTGCAGAAAAGGGCAAGAGAAGTGCAGAAAGAGGCAAGTGAAGTGCAGAAAGAAGACAGTGCGGTGCAGAAAGAGGAAGAAAGCTGAAGAAAGATGCAAGAGAAATACAGAAAGAGGCAAGAGAGGCACAGAAAGAATAGAGGTTTGTGCACCATTAGTACCAATTTAACACCCACATTTAGCAATAAGTAACACATGACCATTCCAGCTTTGCAAAGGGCCTTCCACCACGATGTAACACGTGAAGCTGCATTTTTCAGAAGATTTGAGGCTTTTGAGCTAGAAACAAGGCTATTTTTGTTAAAATCTGCAGATTAGGCATCAGATGATGGAATATTTGGCAAATGCGGAAAATGTTTAATTATGTGAACATTGGTGCAGCCGAACAGTCACATAATTCCAGTGGCCCTGCTCATACCTCTGACTAGGTCCAGAAGTGCTCCTCAGTGGTTGCTTCTTTTTTTGTGTCTCATTGAGTTTATAGTGTAGCTTCTATGGAAACCAGGAAGACTAAACCTGAGGTTACCACTACACAACACAGACTAGAATACCACATAATTACTCTCCAAAACACATAGTCCCACGCCACATAATTCCTATACACTAAATACCACATACTTTCTATTCACATAATTTCACTGCACAACATGCAACATAATTACACTACATTCAACGTACATCCACTCTACACCAAAAAACATTAGTAAAAATGTTTTACATTTACAACGCCAATAGCTCTAACTCTCGCAAATGCGAAACCTATTACATTGCAAATGCTTCTTTAACTAGTAGCCGCGTTTGCAGTGTGGTGGAGAAAGGGTGCTGGGCCTTTGACCAGCGCTCAGGAATTCCGCTGCGTAGGACTTACAGGAGGTACCAGGAGGGCTTCTTGGCCCCCAAAGTCCCTCAGGAGTAAAGTGGACTTCATCCCCATCCCATAGTCTGCCAGGAGGCGCGTTTGCAGAGTGGTGGAGAAAGGGGGCGTGGCCTCCAAAGACGTTTTAGCAATCCCACTGTGTGGGACTTACTGGAGGTAACAAGAGGGGTAGTTGGCCCCCAAGGACATCCTTGGGGGCCAACTACCCCTCCTATTACCTCCAGTAAGTCCCACAAAACAGGACTGCTAAGTTCTCATAGCAGGCCACGCCTCCTTTTCCCACCACTCCGCAAATGCGCTCTCTGGTGCACTCTTGGATGGGGATTGAAGTCCCCTTCGCTGCTGGGGGTCCTTAGGGGCCAACTAGCCTACCTCTTACCTCTAGTAAGCCCCACACAGTGGGATTGCTGAGAGGTGGCCACAGGCCACGCCCTGTTTCTCCACCACTCTGCAAAAGCGCCTCCTGGCACGCTCTTGGTTAAGGGATGAAGTCCCCTTTCCTCCTGAGGGTCCCTGGGGGCCAACTAGCCCTCCTGTACCCTCCAGTAAGCCCCATACAGCTGGTTTGCTGAGAGTGCTCAAAAGCCACACCCTCTTTTTACACCACTCTGCAAACGCTGCTCCTGGAGCACTGCTGCTCGGGGGATGAAGTCCACTTGTGTCCTGAGGTCCTCAGGACACAAGATGACCTCATCGCCCCACCAGCAGACGCCAAGAGGTGCGTTTGCAGTGTGGTGTAAAAAGGGGCTTGGCCTCGGACCACCTCTCAGCAATCCCACTGTGTGGGGCTTACTAGAGGTACGTGGTGGGCTAGTTGGTCCCCAGGGACCCTCAGGATTGAAGGGGACTTAATCCCCCAACTTAGAACATGCCAGGGGGCGTGTTTGCAGAGTGGTGCCGGGAGGGGGCGGCTTTTCTTTTTAAAAAATATTTTTAGAAGGGGGGCTGTGTGGCCCCCCGTCTTTTAATATTTTTTGGGCCCTGGGGACCCCATCCCCTAGGGCCTAAGCATTTTTTATTTATTTTTTAAAATGGGAAGGGGGCCGCGTGGCCTCCCTTCCCTGAGCCACTATTGGCCCCTGGGACCCCATCCCCCGGGGCCTGGCCAGCATTTTTTTTCTTTAAAATTTTGGAGGGAGGCTGCGTGGCCCCCCTCCTGAGGCCAATAATGGCCCCGGGGACCCCATCCCCCGGGGCATTGCCTCTTTTTTTTTTTTTAATAATGAGTACGGGAGGGCTGCCGCGCGGCCCCCCTTCCCTTGGCCACTTCTGGCCCCGGGAACCCCATCCCCTGGGGCTTGGCCAACCTGCATTTTTTGGGGAGAGGGGGGCCATGTGGCCCCCCTCCTAAGGCCAATTATGGCCCCGGGGACCCTATCCCCAGGACTGGCCTTCCTTTTTTTGTTTTAAAAAACATATATTTTTTGCCCCTGGAGGGGGGCCACGTGGCCCCCCACCCCCGGGGCTGGCCCTCAAGTTGGTGACCGTGGGGGGAGCCCCAATGCCCCCACTGTCCCTGCCGGCTCCCCGCCTCCTGCAGGAGCCGGCATTGCTTTTGGGAAAGGGGAGCTGCTAACATGCAGCTCTCCTTGCCCAAAAGCAATACTGCTTTGCTTCATGGAAGCGACAGCAGGTTTCCTGCTCTCGCTTCCATGAAGCAAAGCGGAAGTTTGCAATGACAGGGCGGGAGACGTGCTACCGCCCTGCCATTGCAAGTGGCAATGTCTCTGGGGTTGGCACCCCGGGACATTGCAGGAGCTGGCCCTTTGGGGTGGCGGTCCCCAGGGCCATCAAGGGCTCCAGGAGGGCGGCTGCGCAGCCACCCTCCCATCATATTTGAAGCCCCGGGGAGGTGGCGGTCCCCGGGGCGTGGGGGGCCCGTGAGGCCCCCCACCCACAAAATAACAAATCCCCAGGGAGGTGGCGGTCCCCGGGGCTGCGGGGGTCCTGGGAGGCACCCCACTGCTAATTAAACAAGCCCCAGGGTGGTGGCGGTCCCCGGGGCTGTGGGGGCCTGTGCGGCCCCCACATATATTTACATATTGCCCCCGGGACCTAGCCGACCCGGGGGCTCATTAAAACGAAGTGCGGGAGCCCGTGCTTCATTTAAAAAAAAAATTCTCAGCATGATTCACTCACCCAGCACGAATTCAGCCGATTTATTTTTTTTGCATGCTTTTTTGGGCTCTGAGGGTCCTTGTGGGACCCCCTGAGCAGGCCTAGGGGATCAGGGTGCTTCTACCCTGCCCCCTTTTCTTCATTTTTAACTTTTGTTTTCCTTTTGTGGTGGAGAAAGGGGGCATGCCCTCCGAAGACCTCTTCGCAATCCCACTGTGTGGGACTTACTGGAGGTAACAAGAGAGGTAGTTGCCCCCAAGGACGTCCTTGTGGGCCATCTACTCCTCCTGTTACCTCCAGTAAGTCCCACTCAGCAGGATTGCTGAGTTCTGACACCAGGTCATGCCCCCCTTCTCCACCAGTCTGCAAACGCACCTCCTGGTGTGCTCTTGGTCGGGGGATGAAGTGCCCTCTGCTGCTGGGGTCCTTAGGGGCCAACTAGCCTACCTGGTAACTCCAGTAAGTCCCACACAGTGGGATTGCTGAGAGGTGGTTAGAGGCCACACCCACTTTCTCTGCCACTCTGCAAACACACCTCCTGGTGCACTCTTGGTTGGGGGATGAAGTCTCCTTGCCTCTTGAGGGTCCCTGGGTGCCAATTAGCCCTGTTGTTACCTTTAGTAAGCCCCACACAACTAGATTGCTGAGAGGTAGTCAGAGGGCATGCCCCCTTTCTCCAGCACTCTGAAAATGTGCCTCCTGGTGCACTGTTTCTTGGGGGATGTAGTCCACTTTATTCCTGAGGCCGACAGAATGCAAAGGGACTTCATCACCCCACCAGCAGTGGGCTGAGAGGCACGTTTGCAGAGTGGTGGAAAAAGGGGCATGGCCACCAACCACTTCTCAGCAATCCCACTGTGTGGGACTTACTGGAGGTAACAGGTGGGCTAGTTGGCCCCTAAGGACCTTCAGCGGCGAAGGGGACTTCATCCCCAACCAAGAGTGAGCCAGGAGGTGCGTTTGCAGAGTAGTACAGAGAGGGGTTGGGGCCTCCGGCGAGTTGCCAGCTTCTATTTTTTTTCAATTGTAGGAAGGGGCGCTGTGTGGCCCCCCTTCCCTTGATCCTTTTTAGGCCCCGGGGACCCCATCACCAAGGGCCTGACCCATTTTCTTTTCAAATAAAAAAGGAGAGGGGCCACATGGCCCCCCTCCTGAGGCTGATTTTGACCCCAGAGACCCCATCCCTGGGGCTAGGCCTTTCTTTTTTTGTTGCAGGTACAAAAGGGGAGGGGGCCACATGGCCCCCCCAGGCCAACTTTGGCACCAGGGACCCCATCCTCTGGGTCCAGGCCATTTAATTATGTATTTTTTTAAGGAGGGGGGCCACGCAGCCCCCCTACCCAGGCTGATTTCTACCCCAGGGAGCCCATCCCCCAGGGCCCGGTCATTTGTTTTTTTTAAACAGGGATGGGGGCTTTGCGGGCCCCCTCCCGGGCCATTTTCAGCCCCGGGAACCCCATTCCCCGGAATATGGTCAGCTGGTTGGGGACTACGGGGAGAGCCTTAAGGCCCTGCAGTCCTGGCCAGCTCCCACCTCCTGCGGGAGGTGGCATGGCTTTTCACCCCCAGCGAGCTGTCGACATGCAGCTCGCTGGGGGAAAAAAACAAAGTTTACTCACGTTAAACAAGCGAGAGCAAAGTGCTCTCACTTGTTCAAAGTGAGAACACTGTTTGCTATGGGATGACGGGAGCAGTGCTTGAGCCAGCCCTGGGGGTGGCGGTCCCTAAAGCCGTTTTCAGCTCTAGCCCCCTCCAATTTTGAAAGTAGCCCTGGGGAGGTGGTGGTCCTTCAGGGCTTTGTGGGAGGCTTGAGCTCCCCCTACACATTATTTTGAACTTAGCCCTGGGGAGGTGGTGGTTCCAGGACTGCACGGGGGGCAGGTATCCCCCCATGCAAAATTATCTAAATAGCCCTAGGGAGGTGGTGGTCACCAGGGCTGCGGGGGACTGCGTGGCCCCCCTACATTTAACATACATAGGCCCGGGGAGGTGGCAGTTCCCAGGGCTGCGGGGGGTCTTGTAGCCCCACGCATTCAATGAATAATTCCCGTGGAGGTGGCCGTCCCCGGGGCTGCAGGGGGTTGCACAGGCCCCTGCATCTAATTTTTTAATTGCCCCCAGAACGTGGCCCACCCAGGGGCTTGAAGGAAATGAAGCACGAATCCCACCGAATATTCTTTTTTTTTTAAAATGTTTTTTTTGGCCCTGGGGGGTCCCTGAGCCAGCCTAGGGGGTCAGGGTGCTTCTACCCTGCCCACTTTTCTTGTTTTTTATTTTTTTTTACTTTTTTTCTTGTGACTCAATTCAACCGAGTCACAAGATGGCTGCCAGTGGATCCTCAGCGTCCTCACTTGGATATCTGAGAAATGTTTAAATTTCTCAAAAAATACTGGATGGATTTACACAATTTAACAAAAATTGTGCTTTCTGAACCAAGAGGTACATTGTTGCCAAATTTATTGTAATTCCGTTCAGCAGTTCGGGGTGTAGCTGTGTCTAAAGTTTCCTATGAAAATTAACATGGAGAAAACATGTTTTGGGACCCCCTTTTTCTTGGCCCGCGCTTGATGAATCACCCCGAAACTTTGAACACAGCAGCTGACCTGACCACACCATTAGTAATGAAAATTTTGCAAAGATTCATTAAACGACGCCAAAGATATTGGCAAATCAAAAAATGCTTTTCCTGTGGAAACTAGGTCCACACTATAACTACCTACAGATGGACCGCCAGTAGGTAATACATATATATATATATATAAATTAACGAAGCACCTTGGGGAGTCCTGGTATTTTCTTCAACTTGGAAAAATAGTGTGTTATATTTATATATATATATATAGACATATATATATATATATACATACATATATATATATATTATCTACTGGCGGTCGCCAGTAGATAGTTATAGTTAGGACCTATTATCCATAGGAAATCCGCGACATTCTATTTGCAATAACGTTGGCGCCGGTTGATGAATCTTCGCGAAAGCTTCCAACTTGTTGGGGCGCTCCGGTCCGCTCCTACCCTGAAAGTCTCGGGGTGATACATCAAGCGGGGGCCGAGAAAAAAGGGGGGTCGCAAAACGCGTTTTCCCCATTCATTTTTCCATAGGAACCTTTAGTCGCAGCTACAGCCCGACTAAAGAGGTAGCCCTTGGTTCAGACTGGTGCCTTTTGCTAAAATGGTGTAAATCCGTTCAGTAGTTCCTGAGAAATTCACAATTAAAATCACATATATATCTATGGGCGCGTCGGATCTGCGTACCCTCCCGATCACGAGCTGCATGCTAATTGGCTGTCAACACTCCAAATCAGGAAGTGTTGGCAGTTATTTTGTCCCTCGGTAGAACCGAGGGACAGAAACAAGTGCGCAAAGCGCAAAAGGGGGCAGGGTAGAAACACCCTGACCCCCTAGGTCTGCTCAGGGGTCCCACAAGGACCCCATGGCAGAAAAAAGCATTTTTTTAAAAAAAATCGGCGGGATGTGCTTAGGGTGCGCGGATCTGCCGAGAAAAAAAAAAAGAAACAAGTGCGCAAAACGCACAAAGGGGGCAGGGTAGAAACACCCTAACCCCCTAGGCCTGCTCAGGGGGTCCCACATGGACCCCCTAGGCAAAAAATAAGCATTTAAAAAAAAAAAAAAAATTGGCAGGATGCGCTCAGGGAGCGCGGATCCTGCCGGGAAAAACGAAGCGCGGTCTCCCGCGCTTGATGTACACTTGCCCCCGGGTGGGCCAAGTCCCGGGGGCATGCTGGGGGGTTTATTTTATGTATGGGGGGCCTCCAAGGGCCCCCAAGCCCCGGGGACCGCCACCCCCGGGGCTTTATCATTAATGGTGCGGGAGGGCTCTGAGCCCTCCCGCAGCCCCGGGGACCGCCACCTCCCTGGGGCTTTTTTTATTTATTTTTAAAACCTGTGTGGGGGCTCCAGCCCCCCACATGCCCCGGGACCACCACCTCCCCAGGGCACTAAGAACATTGAAAATGGGGGTCCGTTTTGGACCCCCAAGCCCCGGGAACCACCACCTCCCGGGGCTTTCAAAATGTAGGGAGGGGGCCGCGCGGCCCCCTCCTGGAGCCCTTGATGGCCCTGGGGACCGCCACCCCCAGGGCCGGCTCCTGCAGTGTCCCGGGGTGCCTACCCTCGGGACACTGTAGTTTGCTATGACAGGACGGGAGCCTCGCGGCCCCGTCCTGTCATAGCAAGCTTGGTTTGCATTTTGAAAGAGAGAGCAGGAAACCTGCTCTCTCTTCAAAATGCAAACCAATTGCTTTTCCACACGGGGAGCAGCATGTTAGCTGCTCCCCATGTGGAAAGGAATGCCGGCTCCCGTAGGACACGGGGAGCCGGCGGGACTGTGGGGGTTTGGGGACCCCCACAGTCCCCAACCAGAGGCCAGGCCCCGGGGATGGGGTCCCCGGGGCCATAAGTGGCCCGGGAGGGGGGCCACGCAGCCCCCTCCCCAAATAAAAAAATAAAAAAAATAAGTGGCAAGGCCGGCCCCGGGGGATGGGGTCCCCGGGGCCTTAAATGGCCTGAGGAGGGGGCCACGCAGCCCCCCCATATTTTTTATTTAAAAAAGAGGGCATGCCCCGGGGATGGGGTCCCCGGGGCTAATAGAGGCCCAGGGAAGGGGAGCCACGCGGCCCCCTTCCCGTTTTTTTTTTTTTTTTAATAAAACAAAAAAAATGCCCAGGCCCTGGGGGATGGGGTCCCCGGGGCCAAAAGTGGCCGAGGGAGGGGGGCCATGCAGCCCCCTCCCATAAAAAAAAAAAAACGGCATTGTGCCGGAGGCCCCGCCCCTCCCTGCAGTACTCTGCAAACGCGCCCCTGGCGCGTTTTAAGAAGGGGAAGTAATTCCCCTTGAATACTGGGGGTCCCTGGGGCCAACTAGCCCACCAGGAACCTCCAGTATGCGCCAGGGGCTGCCTTGCAGAGAGGTGTACAGAGGCCACGCCCCTTTTACACCTCTCTGCAACGCAGCTCTGTGGCGCTTAATGGAGGTAGCTGGTGGGCTAGTTGCACCCCAGGGACCCTCAGGATTCAAGGGAGTTAATCCTCGACTTAAAACGCGCCACGGGGCGCGTTTGCACAGTGGTGAAGGGAGGGCGGGGCCTGAGGTGACATGTGTGCAAACAGGCCCCATGGCGCGTTTTAAGATGGGGAATTAAATCCCCTTCAATCCTGAGGTCCCTGGGGCCAACTAGCCCAACAGGTACATCCAGAAAGCGCCACAGAGCTGCGTTGCAGAGAGGTGTAAAAGGGGTGTGGCCTCTCTACACGTCTCTGCAACGCAGCCCCTGGCGCATACTGGAGGTTCCTGGTGGGCTAGTTGGCCCCTAGGGACCCTCATGATTCAAGGGGACTTAATCCCCAACTTAAAACGCGCCACAGGGCGCGTTTGCACAGATGTCACCTCAGGCCCCGCCCCTCCCTTCACCATTGTGCAAATATTCCTCTAAAATCTGCCGAACTACGAATTCTGATTTACTCACCTGTTATCAGGAGAGACCTCAGTGCTGCATCTTTCAGCCCAGTACTAATCCTGAAAAGTAATTTTAACCGTACTTACCAGTAACTTGAATTTCCTTCCATAGGATATCATTGCCTGCTTTTTGCTGAAAAAGTTTCTAATTGTTGATTTTTGAAACATACAAATATTCCTCTAAAATCAGCCGAAATACGAATTCCGATTTACTCACCTGTTATCAGGAGAGACCTCAGTGCTGTATCTTTCAGCCCAGTACTGGTCCTGAAAAGTAATTTTAACCGTACTTACCAGTAACTTGAATTTCCTTCCATAGGCTAACATTGACTGGTTTCACTTGGAAATTCTTCTAAGTGTGGAGTTTTGGAACTTTAAAATATTCCTCTAAAATCAGCCGAAATATGAATTCCGATTTACTCACCTGTTATCAGGAGAGACCTCAGTGCTGCATCTTTTAGCCCAGAACTGACCCTGAAAAGTAATTCTAACCGTACTTACCAGTAACTTGTATTTCCTTCCATAGGAATCCATTGTCTGGTTTTCAGCAGAAAAGTTTCAAAGTGTCGATTTTCACAAACTACAAATATTCCTTAAAAATCGCCTGTATGACTTAAACGCTTTCTTTCAACTGTTTACAGGAGATGCACCAGTGCTGGATCCAGGATCCAACACTGAGTAAGAAAAAGTAACGATAACAGTTTTTACCTGCTAAGTGAATTTCCTTCCATAGGATAACATTGGTGATTCTATGAGAAAAAGTTTCTAAGTGTCAACTTTTAAAATACAATAATATTCCTTAAAAATCACTACTGTAACCAAAACGCTTTTACTCAACTGTTTACAGGAGATGCCCCAGGACTGAATCTAGGATCCAGTCCTGTGGTTAGAAAAGTAATCCATAAAGTAACTAATTGCATTTAACTAGAAATTCACATTGAGCTGAATGTTGCATTGTGTTTGAAAATGTGTTGCCCATTGCAACAACTGTAACTACTGTACTTAAAAGTCTATTGCCTATGTGCAAAGTATTTAAACTAAAGTAATTCATTCTGAGAAAGTATTTTTTGTAATGTATAATGTAATTACAATGTAATTTAAAAAATAAAATATGTAAAAAAAATTGTTTCTAAAAATGTAGTAAATCAGTATGAAAAAAATAAATATAACAATTAATACATTTAAAAATTGTCATTTACAAAACCTTTGAAATTCACTGAAAAAACCGTAGGTTTCAGACATGTTATAGTTAGGAATTAGCATTTAAAAACCTTTGAAATTCACTGAAAAAACCATAGGTTTCAGACACGTTATAGTTAGAAATTAGCATTTAAAAACCTTTGAAATTCACTGAAAAAACCATAGGTTTCAGGCACGTTATAGTTAGAAATTAGCATTTAAAAAACCTTAGAAATTCACTGAAAAAACCATAAGGTTTTAGGGACAGTTATAGTTAGTTGGACATTGCACTCGTACAAAACCCGTAGAAATTCCCCCGTTATAGTTAGTTCAGGTAACTATAACTCGCGCGCCCGCAATGCACTGCTGATGACGTCACATATTACATCACTCATGACATGGTCAGTGACATCACTGATGACATCACTGATGACATCTCAAATGACATCACTGATGACATCACTGATGACATCATCCATGTGAGAATGTAATGCATCTTCTCACACCCTAATATAAGTTTTGATACACCCACTCTACATTACAGACTGCCATTCTCAAAACCATACACACTCCAATACCAATAAGTACATACCCACTCACTGATTCTTAGGTCTACACACACACATCCACTCACTCACCCGTACAGTCACTCATACTTACAGTCACTCAGTACAGGACTATCATATGCACTCATACACCTATATAAACACTCACACAACGCAACTCATCCATAGAGGTAGTCACACACCTAGTCAGTCATGCAAATAATTAATCACACTCCAATTTACTCACCTATACAGTTATACACACACCAGCTCACTTACTCATAAAAATACTAGCACATTCTTACGCTCCTATGCAATCACTGATGCAAGTACACACTCATCCATACAGCCACTCTCACAATCACACACTCTCACTTATAGCCATTTATATACTCCAACACACATATATACTGCCTTTCACATATGTAGTTACTCACACATGTACCACTGAGATATACATTCAATCACTAACACACCCATACACACACTCACCCACCCATACAGTCCATCACAGACGCACTCTTGAAACCATGCACCCAGTGAATCACCCACTCACACATCTATGCACAGAGTCACACACACCCCACCCACACAAACACTGAGGCACCCATACAGATACTCAGAGAACCAATTCATAACCCATATAGACACTCATTTAGCTAGTCAGAAAGCCCATGCAGTTGCTTACACAACAACAGACAGACGGATACAGACATTCACACAGTTTAGTCACTCACCCATGCATCCAGTAAGATACGTTTAATCACTCACTTATAGACTCAGTCACGCACCTACTAAATCATCCATTCAGGCGCTTCTACACCCACTCATTCTTCAATACGCCTTTCCCTATATATATTAAACATATTTAAACTTTACAGAAACACACAGTCACTGGATGATGTCATCAGTGATGTCATCAGTGATGTCAATTGAGATGTCATCAGTGATGTCATCAGTGATGTCACTGACCATGTCATTAGTGATGTAATATGTGACGTCATCAGCAGTGCATTGCGGGGGCGCGAGTTATAGTTACCTAAACTAACTATAACGGGGGAATTTCAATGGGTTTTGTACGAGTGCAATGTCCAACTAACTATAACTGTCCCTAAAACCTTATGGTTTTTTCAGTGAATATATATATATATATATATATATATACATATATACATATATATATACTACCTACTAGCAGTTGCAAAGAGGTAGTCATAGTTAGGAGCTAGTTTCAATAGGAAGAGCATTTTTTCATTTGCCAATAACTTTGGCACAGTTTGGTGAATCTTCACAAAATTTTCAAAACAGACACATATATAATTCACTGAAAAAAAAGAAAGGTTATAGTGACTTTACAGTCAGGTTCACAATTTACACACACAAAACCATAAAAAATCAGCAGTTATAGTAATCTCAAGGAGCTATAACTCTTGCCCCCGCCATGCACAGTTTTCTCATCAATAATCTCGTCCAGAAATAGCATTTTTGAATGCACATCTCAATATGTTGATTTTTTTCTGCAGGAGCATGTGGCAATTTACCGTCATTTATTCAGGACACATGTGATTTCTTATAAAGAATATGTGACAATCCATTGAGCCATGATTACCAGTTAATGACATTGGACGTAAGATCGCTCTATACAAGCATCAATCATCAAGATGGCTTAAGAGCTGTGGAATATTATCTCAGAAGAAGACCCTAGAGACTGTAAGAACACAGGAAGATGCTTTTATATGTGATCAAATGGTGTCCTTAAACAACTTTTTTCATTTTAATAATGACATTTTCCATCAGTTACGTGGGGTGGCCATGGGTGCCTGCTTCTCCCCCAGCTACACGTGTTTACACGTGGGCTGGTGGAAGGAGCGGGTACTTATAGTTGACAACAATGAATTTTGGGATAGGCATGTAATCTTAGATGATTTGTTTATTATATGGAAAGGGACAACTGAAACTGCTGAAATATTTGTAGAAAGTATTAATAATAATTTGGTCAATCTAAATTTCACAGCACATATAAGCAGTGAACAGATTGAATTTTTAGATGCACAAGTGTTTATTGAAAACAACAACATAGAGTCTCGACTACATAGGAAAGAAATTGCAGTAAATTCTGTATTGCATGCCAGCAGTTTCCACCCTCGACACCTCAAAAATAGTATCCCATATGGGGAAATGTTGAGATTAAGGAGAAATTGCAGTCGTGACAATGTCCTAGAAAGTTGCCAACAGGAAGCCAAACAAAGATTTTAGGCCAGTGGATATTCTAGTAATATCCTTGATCGGGAAATCACCAAAGCGAATGAGAAGAGCAGGGAAGTTATTTTATTTGGGAGCAAATCTAATAACAAAATAAAAGAGACAATAGGGATAAAGAAGAAACTGATTTGAGATTGATCCTAACCTACAACAAACAGGAAAACAGCTAAGATCTATTCCTAGAAAGCAGTGGCCCATAATTCTAAGTGATCCTGTGATTGGCCCGAGACTCCAAAAAAACCCATCATAACTTCCAGAAAAGCACCATCTATAAGTAATGCTTTGGTTAAAAGTTGTCCAGAGAAAATAGAAACAACCAATTGGCTCTTGTTATGAGCCCCAATGTACCCCAACATAGGCCTAGGTAGATACACAACCTTTCACCTACATTTGTCCTACCTTGCTCTACAAAACGGTTCTAGTGCTGACCTTTCATCTAGTTAGCTGCCGAATAAATGTTGTGTGGTTTTCTTCGAAAATTAGCCTAATTTATTATGCATGAGGATTCTTAGTATCACAGCAGGATTACCATCTTCTGCATAATAACTCTGTACAAAAGTCACAACTATCATCATTCTTGGCCGACAGGCCCACAGTACCATGACACATCTAAGTAGAACCTCTGAGGGTACCTTTCGGGTATATAAGTACCACATCTTCGATGGGCAAACCAGAGGAGAAGCTTCCATTCTTACACGAGACGCTAAAGTCCCTGCACGCAGACACGCCAGAATGCAGTGGTATGACATCCCTTGCAGGTTATCCAACTCAAGACCAAGACGGGGTCCTTCATTCTCTCCCATCAGGTAAAGGGGTTAGCTCTTTCCTAGGGGAATTCTTGGCTATACACCTACATACATGCTAGGTACATTTAGGTACATTTAGTTAGGATTTGCATCTTAGGAGTACTTATGAGCACTGCCATGTATCTATATGCCTGCATATATTCACTGTTTTAGCACCATGGTAGAATTCTACCTTTTATTTACTCTGTTGATGCTTATAACCGTATACATCTGTTTCTGTATAATGGTTGTTGCAGCGCACATATTTTATACTAGAATGACACTGGTTAAATGAATGCTTATTGAAAACGTCCCCTCCATTTATTCTGAATATTTCTCTGAGAATGAGTGAGCACGAGTGACTGAGCGAAAAGTAGTAACTGTTTCCACAATCCCTGAGGAGTCAGGGTTGTCCTGTTCAATAGTTGCCAGAAACTATTCGGTTCTTGGTGAGATTGTGGGGCTTTTAGTGGCACTGTGAGCTAGCTGGTCTACAGACTAACATTGGGGGTGTCTGGAATCAGTCTGGACTCCAATCCCTTAGTTTATGTTGTCTAAATGCGCAGATTCTTTATAGATTTGTAGGAACTACATGACACTCTCCTCTAGGAAAGGATTTTATAAATGCAGTTCCTGCAGAGCATGTCAATTTGGAATCAATATGTCCCAGTACTATATTTCATTCCATGATAGACCTGTGAAAATAGATAATTTCTATATCTGTAAAAATGCTATTTATATTCTGGAATGTGCATGTAAGCTACACTACACAGGGAGTGCTAAGTTACAGGTCCATAAAAGAATATTACAACATCTGACAGCTATTACCAACTCTGATCTCACCCACCCAGTAGCCTGACATTTTAAACAACACCATAACAACAATCTCAGCTGTCTTAACTAACCCTGGGCGAAGTATTACGCTACGCTCGTGTAGTTTGCGAAGTTTGCGCTACTTCGCACTACGCGAATTGCACGTAGCACAGTGCAAACACGCGTAGCGTAGCATAGCGGGCATTTTTTGCTTGCTCGCGGTCCTCAACGGCAAGTTGGCGACCGCGAGCAAGCAAAATGACATCCCGGTGAGACTTTTTCCTCGTTCGCAATCAGCAACATCAAGTTGCCGATCGCGAGCGTGGAAAATAAACCTCCCGGCGAGATTCTCAACGCGGGGAGGTCAGGTTTCTCATTGCGAGTGGTAGCGTATGCTCACGACCGCTCCCGATGAGAAACTACCAGTCCGCGTTGAGAAAGCTGCCGCTCGAGTAGAAATCTACTCGAGCGGCAGAAAACGACCGCTTGCACTGTGCAAGATGCGGTTTGCACTGATTGCACAGTGCGGACAAGCATCCGGCACTGTGCAATCAGTGCGAACAGCATTTTGCACAGTGCACTACGCAGTTCGCGTAGCTATGCGTAGCTCGCGTAGTGCAAAGTGCACTTCGCGTAGCTACGTGTAGAGCTACTACGCGAACTACGCCCAGGGTTAGTCTTAACCATTTTGTAGTTAAGGCTGTGCCTAAACTGAGGCAAGGAAGCAACCATGAACTATTACTTAGACAGTTGGAAACACACTAAGGGGCCGATTCCGATTCGGGCCGGAAATCTCTCCGACCGAGCCGGACCCGGAGAGAATTCCGACCGAATCGGACTCTGGCAGTCCGACCGAATGAGTACGATGCGCACGCATGCACCCGGACTCGATTCGGTCGGACTCCCATTGAAGTCAATGGGAGCCGGTCGTACAACGCGTACGCAGGCTCCCATTGACTCAATGGGTGCGAGGCGAACAAGGGCGCCCCCTACAGCGGGTACGTGTTGAAGCGCATCGTGCTGTACAAGCACAGGCAGGGGGGACCCATGGGTCCCCCATGTGTGCGACTCGAGCAGCTACGGGTACAGGGGGGTCCGACGCGGACCCCCAAAGTCTGGCTCCGACAGCTCTTTAGAGCCGGACGGCGCGAGTCGGTCGGACTGCTCGCGGTGCGCATCGTACTTACCCGGCCGGGGAACGTCTCCATTGCGCGGTGCGAGTTGTGTCCGTGCGAGTCGGTCGGAGCGTGTTGTAGCCACGTTCGAGTCGGACGGCAATTTCGCGGGCGCTTGCATCGTACTCGCTCGGCCGGACCCGCGTACGATTCGGTCGGGAAACAGGGCTCCGAATCGGATCCGGTAATGCCGAATCCGATTCGGAGCCCTACCGGCCGAGATCGGAATCGGCCCCTATATATTAAATCTAAATACAAAGTCGCCAAATGGTTTAAATATCAGGGAGGAATTACATACTTTCCATTAAACTGGACACGGTTAAACTTCAATATTAATGATCAAAGAGAGATGTCATGTGCATCAGGGTTTTATTAGATGTCTTATAGATTTTTCTAAACTTCTGGAGCAGAAAACTTTTCTTAACGTTTCTTATATTTTGCACTAATATTGGCGATTAAAATTGCAGCAACAGAAATGAAAGAGTGAAAGTTTACAGAAAAGGTTATGAAAAAGCGTAAAGAATTGGCTGGTTGGAATATATGGTCCTAGAGGGGTCTTCCTTATTTGGAAGTGTTGCTCTCTCACACCCATGTGGGTATCATACTTCATCATCGGGCGTTTCGTTCCTCATTTCGCTGGTGCTGCAATGACCCATGGGCCCTGCGAGAGGGCTCTTTGTCAGTGACCTTTTCTCGTAACAGCCGTGATGGTGCATGAGGGTGTGTGGAGTATAATATGTAATGCAAAGTGGAGAGTGTGATCTAAAATTACCTCAAGGAAATTCAATTACATTTTATTCAGATATCATTCTTTAAGGTTAAAAACCAAGATAGGGTAGTGTGCGCTGAGTTAAGATTGGCCACTACTCGGTGAGTGTGATAGTGAACTGTCGAGGTCTTACTATTCAGATCGACATGTTTCATGCTCTGTCGGTCCAGTAACTATTTACTCTTCAATTCCTTGATTTCAGACTCCAACCGCATGGTGGATTCCATAACTAAAATCGCATTACTTATCTCGCGTTCTCTACTCTACCTGAGTGAAGGTAGGCCACATGCTCCAGAAGGTACGTGTATTCCTCATGTTCTCAGATCTATAAGCTTCTAAATCTCCTCATACATTATTCTTGTTCTAGATTCCAACCGGATGGTGGACTATATATATATATATATATATATATATATCCCATGCATTCCGCTGCTTTCCTATGGACCCAGGAAATTGTGCTTCAAGGTATTTTTATTCCTCTGTCGCCATTACGCGTTTCGCCTTCCACGAGGCTTGATCACATGATATATATATATATATAAATATATTACCTACTGGCGGTCGCCAGTAGGTAGTTATAGTTAGGACCTAGTTTCCATAGGAAAAGCGTTTTTTGATTTGCCAATATCTTTGGCGCCGTTTGACGAATCTTTGTGAAATTTTCAAAACTAATGGGGCACTCCGGTCAGCTCCTGTCTTGAAAGTTTCGAGGTGATTCTTCAAGCGGGGGCTGAGAAAAAAGGGGGGTCCCAAAATGCATTTTCTCCATGTCAATTTCCATAGGGACTTTTGTCGCGACTACAGCCCGGACTGCTGAACGGAATTACACCACATTTGGCAGAGAGGTAGCTCTTGGTCCAGAGTGCACTCTTTGCTTTAAATGATTCAAATCCGTTCAGTAGTTACTGAGAAATGTAAAAATAAAAATATCGATATCTGGTGACCGGGGTGGATCCGCGAACTTTCCCGATTACGAGCTTCTTTTTCATTGGCTGTCAACAATCCAAATGAAGAAGTGTTGACAGCCATCTTGTGACTCGGTTGAACTGAGTCACAAGAAAAAAGGTGAAGAAAACGATTTAAAAAAAGAAAAGGGGGCAGGGTAGAAACACCCTGACCCCCTAGGCCTGCTTAGGGGGCCAAAAAAAGCATCTTTTTTTTATATATTCGGCGAAATTCGCACTGGGTGCGTGAATCTGGCTGAAAAAAGTTTAAAAAATGAAGCAGCGGGCTCCTGAGCTTCGTTTTAATGAGCCCCCGGGTGGGCCAAGTCCCGGGGGCAATGTTTAACTATCAGGCAGAGGCCCGCGGGGGCCCTGCAGCCCCGTGGACCGCCACCTCCCCGGGGCTTTGTTATTAATGTGCTGGGGGCACGTGGCCCCCCGCAGCCCTGGGGACCACCACATCCCCGGGGCTTTTCTTAAAAAATGCGTAGGGGGCTCTTGCCCCCCACACTGCCCCAGGGACCGCCACCTCCCCGGGGCATTACTGTAATTATGTGGGGGGGCTCATGGGCCCCCTCCCACAGCCCCAGGGACCACCATCTCCCCAGGGCTTCAATTGAAATAAATGAGTGTGGGGGGGCTCCTGCCCCCACCACACTGCCCCGTGGACCGCCACCTCCCTGGGGCTTTGTTATTAATGTGCTGGGGGCACGTGTCCCCCCGCAGCCCTGGGGACCACCACATCCCCAGGGCTTTTCTTAAAAGAAAGCGTAGGGGGCTCTTGCCCCCACACTGCCCCAGGGACCGCCACCTCCACGGGGCATTACTGTAATTATGTGGGGGGGCTCATGGGCCCCCTCCCGCAGCCCCGGGGACCACCACCTCCCCGGGGCTCCAATACAATTAAAGAAGTGTGGGGGGGCTCCTGCTTCCCCCTCACACTGCCCCGGCGACCACCAGTTCCCTGGGGCACACTGAAATTAAGGGTGTGGGGCTGTGAGAAGTTGGCCTGGTATATGCTGTTCACTAATTAAAGTGGACACCTTGCACCAGAACAATTCGACTCTTATGGTAGATAGGTTTAAGACAACCTTTATAGAAAGCTATCCTAGTGGTAGCTGTGGAGAGCAGCCTTCAGGCTAACTCTTGAAGGAATGTAAAGCAGCTTGTTTTACCACACAATCTCTTGAATCACCAAATGAAAAGACACCACACAGGTATATATATCAAATATATATTTATTTATTCATAAACACTCTCTACTAATCTCTTTATGAGATTAGAGGTCAGGAACATATGTACAAGTCAAATATTATCAGGATAAGTTTAGCACAATTGAATATTACAATCTTCGTTTGCTAGACCTAGGTCTAGGGCATCTAGAATCGAGGGACCCCCAAGAACCACCCCAGGTAGTTGTAGGAGACCCACAGGGGACGGACGCGGTGACCTGGCACCGATGCGAATCCTGTACGAGTCTATGCACTCAGACGCGATTGAGATATCAATGTTAAAGGTCCCTTGCGTGTTCGAGGCGAACACACCGATCGGTCCTTGTACGAGTCGAAGGACGCGGTTACAGATGGAATTGCAAGGGAGTTGGACGCGGTGTGTCTAACACAGACGCGAACCATGTACGAGTCAGTGCGATAGTCGCACTTGGAAAGTTAGAGTTTTAGGACACTTCGAGGGAAGCTACAAGCAAGTCACTTACAGGGTAAGTAGTTCTAGGGCCCACACCCACAGGAGCACCGTAGTGCTGAAGTTACCTCACCCAGGGGAGCCGGGTGCATAGGTGTTCTTTGGTGTCGGGTCGCAGCGTTGTTTTCAATGGGAGCCAGTGAAGACTTGCTGCTTGCGGCGACAGGAGAAGTGTCCGGAGGAATCCAAGCCTGGATTCGGTAGATGGAAGACCTGAAAGCAGAGGGGACAGTGTTCAAAGTCACTTGGCAGTGACTCGGGGCAAGGAAGATGGATGCCCACCATCGTCACAAGATTCAGGTCGTTTGCGGTTGCCTTGACTCTTCAGCCACGAGGTTCAGGAGGCGTCGACGATGACCAGGAGCTGGATTCGGCATGTCCCACGATGTCTGCAGCTTACTGCGGTGTCGGCAACTCGATCGGAGCCAACAAGCTTGGTAACAGCAAGTCTCGGGGAAAGTGTGAAGAGACAATGGCGCAGACCAGCAAGGTCTGTGGAACTCCCCCCACGAGGGTAAGTCAGGGCAGGCCCGGAGCAACCAGGGGAGCCCTTTGGTTTCTTTAGAAAGTCTTCTGGGGACCCGCAAGCCGGCTGGCAAGGGATCGCAAAGATGCCTCGGGAGAATTCTCTCACAGGGGCCCACGGTCACTCGGGACGTGGTAGGCCTCTGATCTTAGGAGGGATTTCTGCTGGAGGCTGGGACCATACGTGGTCCAAAGCACAAGTTCGTGGAACGTTGTGAAAGGGTTGCACTTGACAATAGTGCACAGTACCCAGGGGTCGCGGTTCCTCGTTACTCTTGGGGTCCACTGGCCTCAGCTTCGCTGGGGACTCACGATGGCCTTTGAGAAGTCAGGAAATCCACTTCTTGGGCTGCAGGGACTTCGGACTCCGGCAGGAGCGGCTTAGTTTGCAACCATCGTTTGTAGTTTTTGGTGCCTGCCAAGCAGGGGAGTCACTCCTTGACTCCAAGGGAGATTCTTCAGTCTTCCAAAGGTAGTGGAACGTCGAAGGTCCGGGATTCTTCTTCAGAGCGTCGTCCAGGGAAATCTAGGGTGCAATGCACAGGTTCCCCCTCTTATACTAAAAGAAGGGGAGGGACTAGCTCTATGACCCTACCTATGGGAGGGTCAGGGGAGTGGGTGGCTACACCCACTTCCCTTTGTCCAGTTTCACGCCAGAGCAGGGACAGGTAGCCCCTGAGCCGGTTTGAACTGGCATATGCACAGAGGATGTCAAACAAAAAGAGGGACTAAGGGGGCTGTTTTACGGAGTCCAGCGTACATGCCCAGATACTGTAAACTAAGAAGGGTACGCTGTTCCCCAGAGAGATGGAAAAGCAAAATAAGGGGGAGGTAAAAGGAGGGAAGTCCTCCTAAGTGGAACTAGAGTCCTCACACACCCAGCAAGCTAGGTGTCATGCTTCATCATATGGACTTGCTCCTCGTCGGGTCGGCGGTGCAATACCCGACGGGCACCCATAAAGGGGCTCTTTAACGGAGATCTTCTGTTCCTGCCGTATGGTGCCGTGGGTGTGAGGGCCCTAGAAGTGAGTGTAGATGCAAAATAAGTGGTTAAAAAAGGTTGGATAATCCAAAAGGGGAGTTTAATAGGCTGGTTATCCACCTTACTAAAAAATATAGTGGAGCGGCTGATCACTGGCTAAATTTACCAGAAGAGCAAAGCTCGACTCTCACAAATGGTCGACATGTTTCACGCAATATGATCAAACTATGATGCTATGCATTTCTTCAGGACCTATAGAAAACTATCTACACGATGTGGTGCGGTGGAGGAGTTCCTACGTACCACTGTTCCTATTTGCGGGCACGCAGTCCCGTCAGATCTAGTTGTAGCCTAAATAAGGATGACAAAAGCAAAGAAATTTAAAAATGATACTCTGTAGGAAACAGAGCAAGGTCATCCCTAGATCCCCAGACCAAGTAATCCATCAAATAAGTGCAGAGTAAATAATGTGAAATCATCATTAGTGAACAAGGAAAATATTTCTTTAAAATTCAAATATACAAATATACATCGTGACTGGAAGAATGACGTCATAAAAAAGGAATTCAAGCAAGTGCAAATTGTACTGTCTCACCTATCTAGGTGATGGCGCTAGCTCCTGTGATACCCTCAGTCCATGACACCGTAATGGTTGGTGTCCTAAATAAGGGGAAATGGAGCAATCATGAAAAGGGGAGAGACACAGCGACGGAGCCCACTCCACAGACCGGCGGGCCGGCAACCTCGCTTCCACCAAGATTCTAACAACGTGAGTCCGTAAGTTTCAACCAGCACGACACGGAGTCATGAAACGGGCGGTGAGGGTGGGCGCGACGAACAGAGAGAGTCCGCTCTGTCAGGACCCCCCAGAGAAACACACCCGTCCACGTCCCACAGTTGACAGGTCGGACCCACTGTCCCAACCCGTAGTGCAAGGTGGGTGCCAGGCGCACAAATCCATGGGGGAACCTTTTAAGGAATATAGACAAGCCAGATCAAAGCCCGCTTAGGGTACTGGGCCTTCACAGTCAAAAGGCTCACTCACCTGTCCTATTGTGGACACAAGCCGGAAAATCTACCCCTGCGCCAGACTGAGGAACCAGAGCGGTGCATAACGGCTACACAGGAGTTTTAAAGACCGCTAGGCTGGTCAGAAAGCCGGGGCAGCTGGTGCGATTCTACGTGGCGTGGCGTCAAGTCACGTGGTGAACACGACGTCGGACCCAAGTACTCAGAGCTGCAGCCCTGAAAGCGTGGCGGCCATCTTGTAAAGGGCATTGATATCAAAGTAGAGGCAATATGGGGACACACAAGATACGCAAAAGGACAAGCCAGTTCAGGCAAAAGGCATAGTTGCATGAGTACACGAGCCTTCTGCTCCCCCAGTGCAGGACTTCAAAGCACTCTAAGAGTGCACCCACCCAGCCCCAATACACTAAACCCTGTCTGGGAGGTGGTCACACCCCCTTGGGACAGGATATCTATTGTTGGGCTTCCTCCACTGCGAGCGTTGGTCATCAGCAGGAGGGCAGCCCAGTGTCTGTGACTGGTGTCATCCATTTTGTGATGCCAGGGCTCTGCAGGATTCTACCGCGTTTCCACAGTAGGTACATGTCTATCCCTCTAGAAGGGGGAATGCTACCCCCGCCGCCAGGACTGGCGGGGGTAGTATTCCAAGGTGTTTGACACCAAACACGACATGTTTCGATGCAGCCATTCCAAAGTTAGCATTTTACTGCAAGGATATAATGCACTTAAAAGTATATGGTTTAACCGCATCCACAAACAGCACCAGAGAATGGACTCTGAGAGCCGCAGAGGGGCCCTGCTCAGGCAGAGGCACCCCCTCACATAGAAGCCAAGCACCCTGCCCTCAGGATTGATAGGGCCTGCCTTAGGGGTGACTGATAGGGTTATATGTGTGTGTAGGAGAGATATAGGGAACCTATATCTCAGTGAGGGGTGCTAGCACTTCCTCACTCAGGCTGCAGTAGCAGGCCTGTGGTGTCAGATTTAGTCTGCTTCCCAGGGGTGGCATAATACATGCTGCAGCCCCTGGGAGGCCTGTGAAGTACCTATGCCCTTGGTACCTAAGGTACCATATACTAGAGACTCATAAGGTGCCACAGTATCCAATCACTAGTGCACCTAGAGTGCACTCCAAATCGTTTAGAGAGAACAGAGAGGCTGGGGCCCTGATTAGCAGGGTCCCAGCCTGACTATAGCCAGAAACCAGTGTAAACATCAGAAAAAAAGTGGGGGCAACATAAGAGGCAGATCCTACTCTCCTACACAACCCCCCCAAACGCAGGGACACTAAACTAACCTTGACCAGTTGAGTCTTCGTGTTCAAAGTGAAAATACCTTGAGAGTCCATCTGCATTGGCATGTTGGGTCCCAGGTCTATGTTCCACTGTATAGTCCATCCCCTGTAGGGAAATGGACCACCTCAAAAGTTTTGGGTTTTCTCCTTTCATTTGTTTAAGCCATAGGAGGGGCTTGTGGTCGGTCTGAACTATGAAGTGAGTACCAAACAAGTATGGCCTCAGCTTCTTCAGGGCCCATACCACAGCAAAGGCCTCCCTCTCTATAGCTGACCAACGTTTCTCTCTAGGGGTCAGCCTTCTGCTAATAAAAGCTACTGGCTGGTCTTGACCTTCATCATTCAGTTGAGACAGTACAGCTCCCACACCCAGCTCAGAAGCATCTGTTTGGACAATGAACTTTTTGGTGTAGTCTGGACTCTGTAAGATGGGGGCAGTGCACATGGCCTGCTTTAGGTCTTCAAATGCCTTCTGACAGCTAGCTGTCCACTGAACCTTTTTTGGCATTTTCTTTGAGGTCAGATCATTCAAGGGGGTCACTATAGATCCATATCCCTTGACAAACCTCCTATAGTACCCAGATAGGCCTAAGAAGGCTCTCACCTGTGTCTGGGTGGTTGGAGCAACCCATTCCATTATGGTCTGGATCTTGCTCTGTAAAGGCTGAACCTGGCCTCCACCTACAAGGTGGCCCAGGTACACAACCTGACTCTGCCCTATCTGGCACTTAGTGGCCTTGATAGTGAGGCCTGCTTTCTGCAGGGCCTCCAAAACATTCCTGAGGTGGACCAGGTGATCCTGCCAGGAGGAACTAAAGACAGCAATATCATCTAGATAAGCTGAGCAATAAGTTTCCATGCCTGTCAGAACTTTATTCACCAACCTCTGGAAAGTGGCAGGTGCATTTTTCAATCCAAAGGGCATCACCACAAAGTGGTAGTGCCCACCAGGAGTCGAAAATGCTGTCTTGGCTTTTGCATCCTCAGCTAATCTGATCTGCCAGTAGCCAGCTGTTAGGTCAAACGTGCTTAGATACTTGGCTGAGGCCAAAGTATCAATCAGCTCATCTGCCCTTGGTATGGGATAGGCATCAGTCCTAGTGACTGCATTGAGGCCTCTGTAGTCTACATAAAACCTCATTTCTTTCTTACCACCCTGGGTATGAGGCTTGGGTACCAGGACTACTGGACTAGCCCAAGGGCTATCTGAAGGCTCAATTACACCTAGCTCCAACATTTTCTGGACTTCAGTCCTGATACAGTCCCTGACATGGTCAGGTTGCCTGTAGATTTTATTCTTGACAGGCAGACTGTCTCCAGTGTCCACCTCGTGGGTGCACCAGGAAGTCTGACTAGGAGTCAGGCTAAACATATGTCTAAACTGTTGCAGAACTTGTCTGCACTCAGTTTGCTGATGGTCGGTGAGGCTGCTTGCCAAAGCAACACCATCTACTGACCCATCATCAGGGTTCTGAGAGAGCAGGTCAGGGAGAGGGTCACTCTCCTCCTCCTGGTCGTCATCAGTTGCCATGAGCAAGCCCATGTCAGCCCTGTCAACATTTGGCTTTAATCTGTTGACATGGAGCACCCTCAGGGGGCTCCTGGGAGTTCCAAGATTCACCAGGTAGGTGACTTCTCCCTTCTGCTCAAATATTGTATGGGGGCCACTCCACTTGTCCTGGAGGGCTGCTGGGGCCACAGGCTCCAACACCCATACTTTCTGTCCTGGCTGGTATACAGTCAGTACAGCTCTTTGGTCATGCCAAGCTTTTTGTAATTCTTGGCTGGTCTCTAGGTTTTTGGTTGCCTTTTCATGTACTCTGCCATCCGGGAGCGGAGACCAAGTACATAGTCCATCACATCTTGTTTGGGGGCTTGAGAGGTAACTCCCAGCCCTCTTTACCAAACACAGTGGACCTCTCACAGGATGCCCAAACAGAAGCTCAAATGGGCTGTAACCAACCCCCTTCTGTGGAACCTCTCTGTATGCAAATAACAGGCAAGGAAGAAGAAGGTCCCATTTCCGCCTAAGCTTCTCTGGGAGTCCTTTAATCATTCCTTTCAAGGTTTTGTTGAAGCGTTCAACTAAACCATTGCATTGTGGGTGATAGGGGGTGATGAACTTGTAAGTTACACCACACTCCTTCCACATTGCTTTTAGATATCCTGACATGAAGTTGGTACCTCTGTCAGAAATGACCTCCTTTGGGAAACCCACTCTGGAGAAGACTCCAATGAGGGCTCTTGCCACCACAGGGGCTGTGGTGGTCCTCAGGGGAATTGCTTCTGGGTACCTGGTGGCATGATCCACTACCACCAGGATAAACCTGTGCCCAGATGCAGTTTGAGGGTCAAGGGGACCAACAATGTCAATCCCTACCCTTTCAAAGGGTACCCCCACCACCGGTAGTGGTATCAGGGGGGCCTTTGTTGTGCCACCTGACTTACCACTGGCTTGGCATGTGACACAGGAGCGACAAAACTCCTTTGTGTCCTCTGGGGCGTACCAAACCATATACCAATAAAGTGGTATAAGAACCACGACTGAACTAGACACTAGGCCTAGAGCCTCTAGAAGTGCTGGACCACAAGGAACCACCCAAGGTAGTGACACAGGGGACCCACGGGGGACGCGTGCAGTGTAAATACACAACCGCGATACGCCGTTAACTTCTATGGAGAAAGTCGCGATCAGGAAATTAAAGAAAAGGGACACTTAAAGGAGGACTTGGAGCAAACCCTTTGAGAACTAGTACTTTGAAGAGTCTCTACCCACGGGAGCACCGAGTACTGTGTTACCTCACCCAGGGAAGCCGGGTGCATAGGTGTCTTTCGGGGTCGGGTTTCGTCGTCGATTTGAATGGCGATCTGCTGCAAAGTGCTGCTGGCGACCAAGTGGAAAGTGTCCGGGTGGATCCAAGAGTGGATCGGAGATCTGAAGAACCTGAAAGCAGAGGGGACAGAGTCTGGGTCACTAGCCAGTGACCAGGAAGGCGATGGACAGATGCCCACCGATGTCGCTTGCTTCAAGTGCATTGACAGTTGTCTTGACTCTTCAGCCACGAGGTCCAGGAGGCGTTGTCGGCGACCAGGAGCAGGATTCGGGCTGGTACACAATGTCTGTCGAGTGCTGAGGTGTCGGCGACCGGATTGGACCCAACAAGCCTTGGCAACGGCAAGTCTTGGTGAAGATGAAGATCGTCGATGGTGCAGACCAGCAAGGTCTGGGGAACTCACCCAGCAAGGGTAAGTGAGGGCAGGCCTGGAGCAACCAGGATGCCCAAGAAGAAAAAGATTGGCCTTCGTGAAGGGCTACTAGCCAACGGGCTAGCGACCGTGAAGGAGCCTCGAGATGTCGCACGTGGATCTGGCTCACAGGACACTCGTGGAGTGGAGGCCAGTGATCTTCAGTGCCGTTGGTGCTGGAGGCTAGGGCTACTCGGAGCCCAAAGCACGACTTTGTGGAAGACCCAGAAGAGGATGCACTTGCAAATGTGCTCGGTGTCCAGGGGTCACGGTCTCACGTTACCCACAATAGCTACGGGCCTCAGCTTTGCTGGGGACTCAGGGTAGCCTCGGGAAGTCTGAGAATCCACCTCTGGTGATGCGAAGACTTCGGCGTCCGACGGGAGCTTCAGAAATGCAGACCGGACAGATGCGTCTTTGGTGCCTGCCAAGCAGGGGAGTCACTCCTTGACCCCAAGGGAGATTCTTCTGTCCTCTAATCTTGAGTAGAGCGTCGAAGGTCCAGGATTCTGTTTCAGAGTTTCGTCCAGGGATAATCTAAAGTCCTAAGGACTGGGTTCCTATACTTATACCAAGTTTAGGGGTTGGACTACTCTGTGGCCCCACCTATGGGTGGGTCAGGGCAGAGGGGTGGCTACACCCCTTTCCCTTTGTCCAGTTCACGCCAAAGCAGGGGCTGCAAGCCCCTGATCCGGTTTGAACTGGGGTATGCACAGGGACACCAAATGTGCCCCCAGTGCAGGACTTCAAAGCACCCGAAAGTGCTCCCGCCCAGCCCCAATACACATTATCCTGTCTGGGGAGGTGGTCACACCTCCCTGGGACAGGAAACCTATTGTCCAGGCCTCCCCTGCCGGAGTTTCGTCCAGCAGCAGGAGGCCAGACTCGTGTCTGTGGCAGCAGCATCCATTTTGTGATGCCAGGGCTTTAGAAAGAAGTTACCGGGCTAGCCAGAGTTAACATGTCTTTCCTTCTAGAAGGGTGGAATGCTACCCCCGCCACCAGAATTGGCGGGGGGTAGTATTCCAAGATGTTTGACACCAAACACGACATGTTTAGGTGCAGCCATTCCAAAGTTAGCATTTAACGCGAGGTTATAATGCGCTTAAGAGTATATGGTCAGGCTGCACTACAAACAGCATCAGAGAAGGGTCTCCGAACGCTGCAGAGGGGCCCTGCTCATGCAGGGGCACCCTCTCACATAGGAACCACGCACTCTGCCTTCAGGATTGATAAGGCCTGCCTTAGGAGTGACTTATAGGTTTATATGTGTGTATGTATTTAGTGATATAGGTAACCTATATCACAGTAAGGGGTGCATGCACCACCTTACCCAGGCTGCAGTAGCAGACCTGTGGTGTCAGTTTGGATGGCCTTCCAGGGGTGGCATAATACATGCTGCAGCCCCTGGTAGGCCTCTGAGGTACCTATGCCCTTGGTACATAGTATACCATATACTAGGGACTTATAAGGGCACTCCAGATTCCAATCAGTGATGTGCCTAAGGCACATGGAAACCATTTTAGAGAGGAAGCAGCTAGGCTGGGGTTCTGATTAGCAGGGCCCCAGCCAGACTAATGTCGAAAAACAGTGAAGCATCAGCAAAAAGTGGGGGTACCCATGTGAAGCAGATCCTACTCTCCTACACAACCCCCCCCAAACGTAGGGACATTAAACTAACCTTGCCCAGTTAAGTCTTCATGTTCTAAGTGGAAGTACCTAGAGAGTCCATCTGCATTGGCATGGTTACTCCCAGGTCTATGTTCCACTGTAAAGTCCATCCCCTGTAGGGAAATGGACCACCTAAGCAGTTTGGGGTTTTCACCCTTCATTTGTTTTAGCCATAAGAGGGGCTTATGGTCTGTCTGAACCAGGAAGTGTGTACCAAACAAGTATGGCCTCAACTTCTTCAGAGCCCAGACCACAGCAAAGGCCTCCTCTCTATGGCTGACCAACGTTTCTCTCTAGGGGTCAGCCTTCTGCTAATGAAAGCTACTGGCTGATCCTGACCTTCTTCATTCAATTGTGACAGTACAGCCCCTACCCCCAATTCAGATGCATCAGTTTGAACAATGAACTTCTTGGAGTAATCAGGACTCTGTAGAATGGGAGCAGTGCACATGGCCTGCTTCAGGTCATCAAATGCCTTTTGACAGCTAACTGTCCACTGAACCTTTTTGGGCATTTTCTTAGAAGTTAAGTCATTCAGGGGTGTCACTATTGATCCATACCCCTTGACAAATCTCCTATAGTACCCAGTCAGGCCTAAGAAGGCTCTCACCTGAGTCTGGGTAGTTGGAGCAGTCCAGTCCATGATAGTCTGGATCTTGCTCTGCAAAGGTTGAACCTGGCCTCCACCCACAAGGTGGCCCAGGTACACAACCTGACTCTGCCCTATCTGGCACTTAGTGGCCTTGATAGTCAGGCCTGCCTTTTGCAGGGCCTGTAAAACATTCCTGAGGTGGACCAGGTGATCCTCCCAGGTGGAGCTAAAGACAGCAATATCATCTAGATATGCTGCACTATAGGCTTCCAGACCTGTGAGAACTGTATTCACCAACCTCTGGAAAGTGGCAGGTGCATTCTTCAGACCAAAGGGCATCACCACAAATTGATAATGCCCACTAGGGGTTGAGAATGCTGTTTTGGGCTTTGCAGTATCAGCTAGTCTGATCTGCCAGTAGCCAGCTGTCAAGTCAAATGTGCTGAGATATTTGGCTGAGGCCAAAGTATCTATGAGCTCATCTGCCCTTGGTATTGGATGGGCATCAGTCCTAGTGACTGCATTGAGACCCCTGTAGTCCACACAAAACCTCATCTCTCTTTTTCCACCACTGGTGTGAGGTTTTGGCACAAGGACCACTGGACTAGCCCAAGGGCTATCTGAGGGTTCAATAACTCCCAACTCCAACATTTTCTGGACTTCAGTCCTGATACAGTCCCTGACATGGTCAGGTTGCCTATAAATCTTATTTTTAATAGGCAGACTGTCCCCAGTGTCCACTTCATGAGTGCACCAGGTGGTCTGACTGGGTGTCAGTGAAAACATGTGTCTAAACTGATTGAGCACCTGTCTACAATCAGTTTGCTGCTGGGTAGTGAGGCTGCCTGCCAAGGCTACACCATCAACTGACCCATCGTCAGGGTTCTGTGAGAGCAGGTCAGGGAGTGGGTCACTCTCTTCCTCCTGCCCTTCATCAGTAGCCATGAGCAAGCCCATGTCTGCCCTGTCCACATATGGTTTTAACCTGTTGACATGGAGAACCCTGTGGGGACTCCTGGGTGTTCCTAGGTCTACTAAGTAGGTAACCTCACCCTTCTGCTCAACAATAGTGTGGGGTCCACTCCATTTGTCTTGGAGAGCTGCTGGGGCCACTGGCTCCAACACCCACACCTTCTGTCCTGGCTGGTAAACAGTCAGAACAGCTCTTTGGTCATGCCAGGCCTTTTGAAGTTCCTGGCTAGCCTCAAGGTTTTTAGTTGCCTTTTTCATATACTCAGCCATCCGGGAGCGGAGACCAAGTACATAGTCCACTATGTCTTGCTTTGGGGGCTTGAGAGGTAACTCCCATCCTTCCTTCACCAAGCACAGTGGACCCCTCACAGGGTGGCCAAACAGAAGTTCAAAAGGGCTGTAACCAACCCCTTCTGAGGCACCTCCCTATATGCAAATAAAAGGCAGGGCAAGAGTATGTCCCATCTTCGCCTAAGCTTTTCTGGGAGCCCTTTAATCATGCCCTTCAAGGTTTTGTTGAATCTCTCAACTAAACCATTGCATTGTGGGTGATAGGGTGTGGTGAACTTATAAGTCACTCCACACTCCTTCCACATTGCTTTTAAGTACCCAGACATGAAGTTAGCACCCCTGTCTGATACTACCTCCTTAGGAAAGCCCACTCTTGAGAAAATTCCCAGGAGGGCCCTTGCCACCACAGGTGCTGTAGTGGTCCTGAGGGGAATAGCTTCTGGGTACCTGGTGGCATGATCCACTACCACCAGGATAAACCTGTGCCCAGATGCTGTTTGGGGATCCATGGGACCAACAATGTCAATCCCTACCCTTTCAAAGGGCACCCCCACCACAGGTAGTGGTATCAGGGGGCCTTTGTAGTGCCACCTGCCTTGCCACTGGCCTGGCAGGTTACACAGGAGCGACAAAACTCCTTGGTGTCTTCAGACATGTGGGGCCAGTGAAAGTGAGGGACAATTCTGTCCCAAGTCTTGTTCTGGCCCAGGTGACCTGCCAAGGGAATATCATGGGCTAGGGTCAATAGGAAGCCCCTGAACTTTAGAGGTATAACCAACCTCCTGGTGGCACCAGGTTTGGGGTCTCTACTCTCTGAGTACAGGAGTCCATCATCCCAATACACTGTATGGGGACCACTAGCTTTCCCAGCAGCCTCAGCAGCAGCTTGCTGTCTGAGGGGTTCAAGGGAGGGGCAGCTCTGCTGCTCCTGGCTCAGATCTGCCCTAGAAGGTCCCCCTGTCCCCAAGAACTCAACCTGGTCAGGTTCAAGTTCCTCTGGGACAGTTCCTTCTTCAGGACTGAGATCATCCCCCTCAAGGGACTGATCTTCCTCCTGAGCCAAGGGGGAAGGCACTGCCTTAACCCTACTACTCCTCCTCTTGGAAGGCACTTGGTCCATTATTCCAGAATCCAAGGCCTGTTCAGTGCTAGACATTTTGGCTTGTGACCTGGTCACAGCAAACACATCTGCAGGGATCCCCAGCATTTCTGCATGGGTCCTGAGCTCCACTTCTGCCCAAGCAGAAGTCTCTAAGTCATTGCCAAGCAAGCATTCGACTGGTAGGTTTGCACTCACCACAACCTTCTTAAGGCCAGTTACCCCTCCCCAGGAGAAGTTAACAACTGCCAGAGTATGGTCTGTTCTGACATTGCTAGCATTGGTCACTTGGTACATCTCACCAAGTATAACTTGCCCAGGATGCACAAGGTCTTGTGTCACCATTGTGACACTTGCCCCTGTGTCCCTAAATGCCAAAGCCTCTCGTCCATTGATTAAAGGCTGTTGTCTGTACTTGCCCAGATTACTGGGACTCACAGAGGAGGTCACATCCATGCCTCCATCACAGACTAACACAGCCTGAGTCAGTTCTCTGACTAGGTCAGAGCCCAACTCAGTACCCAGGGTGAACCCTACTAAACCCTTGGCTGGAGCACTCCCACCAACTGTAACTGTACTAGGGGGAACAGGTGCCTTAGGGGCATTGGTGGGTGCTGGACTTGAGTCTTTGGACTTGGTGCAATCACTGGTCCAGTGGGTCTTTTGCTTACAGACCTTGCACCATGGTTTTCTTTGGCCTTTCCCTTTTGTAGACTGTGAATCCCCACCTGAAGAAGATTTTTGGGGGCCTGATGAAGACTTTTGATCTTTACCCTTCTCCCCACCCTTTTCAGAGTTCTTAGCATCTTGCTTCTTAGTGTCCCCACCTTGGTTCTGTACTTTCTGCTTCACCCTGGTTCTGACCCATTTGTCTGCCTTCTTTCCCAATTCTTGGGGAGAGGTCAGATCAGAGTCTACCAGGTATTGATGCAACAGCTGATTTTGACAGTTATTAAGAATCTGCTCCCTCATTATCAGATTGTACAATCCTGAGAAGTCACACACCTTACTGCCCATCAACCAGCCTTCCAGAGCCTTGGCAGAACAATCCACATAGTCTACCCAGTCTTGAGTCTGTGCTTTTGGGTATCTCTGAACTTCAACCTGTACTGTTCAGTGGTTAGGCCAAACCCATCAATAAGAGCACTCTTCAAGACCTTGTAATTATCAGCATCCTCCTCTCTAACAGTGAGGAGCTTATCTCTACCTTTGTCAGCAAAGGAGAGCCACAAGATTGCTGCCCACTGCTCCTGAGGGACCCTCTGTACTTTACAGGCCCTCTCTAGAGCAGTCATCCATTTGTGGATGTCATCCCCACTCTGGTAGGGAGGGACAATCTTGCTCAGGTTCCTATGGTCATAGGACCTATCCCTATCTCTAGGGACATGGCTGCCACCATGGGACTCTAGTCCCAACTTTCTTTTCTCTCTAAAGAGATCTAGGGACTCCCTGTCTAAGGCTACTTGCTTCCTTCTGAGTTCAAGCTGAGCTTCCTCATATTGAATCAGCCTTGTTCTCCTCTCATGAGAGGATTCCCTCCTATGAGATGAGACAGAGCTCCCTATTGAGGTGCCAGAGTGGTTAGACTCCTGAGAAGGAGATCTAGACTTTCTGGGCACACTCATAATCCTTCCTGGGGGACAAAGAGGGCATCATCCTGATCATCCTCTTCATCTTCCACAGGAGGGATTGGGTTATCCAGGTCAGGGTCATTGTCACCCTCCTGGCCAGTTTCAGAGGGGGCTGGGGGTATTGCTACCCCTGGCACCACTCCTCATCTTCTGCCCCACCCTCAGCTCCTACCCCTTCAGTCCCCAAGGGCTTACTAAGGTCATAAGCCACCAACAACTCTTTAAGGTGTTGGGTGGTGGGACTTTGGCCTGTCCTTAATTTCCTCAAGTTACATAATGCTCTCAATTCCAAGAATGGGAGGGTATCATACTTGGAGGGAAGAAGCCCAGTGGCTTCTGGTAAGGATTCTCTAGATCCTACCTTTAAAGACATTACTAGTGTGGTGTGGTGTATGCACTACCTACTCTAGTGTGGCCTACTAAACTCTCTTGAGTTGTAGAAAGGGTGTGCTATCCCTTAACACACAACTCTAAGTTCAGTAGAACTTACTGTATTCTAAGCTTAAATTATATGTACCTTAGGTACCTTTAGTGGTTTTCAGTTGATCAATTCAATTGAGATTATCTGGTAAAACAATAGCAAGCTGGAATCCCACACGCTGCACACCAATGTGAGAAGTTGGCCTGGCATATGCTGTCCACTAATTATAGTGGGCACCTTGCACCAGTCCAAACAACCCCTTATTGGAGATAGGTTAAAGACAACCTTTATTGAAAGCTATCCTAGTGGTAGCTATGGAGAGCAGCCTTCAGGCTAAGTCTTGAAGGAATGTAAAGCAGCTTGTTTTACCAGTCTATAATCTCTTGAGTGACCAAATGAAAGAGCACCACACCAGGTATATATTCAAAATATATGTATTTATTGCTAAACACACCCCTCTAGTCTCTTTATGAGGCTAGAGTTCGAAGTACATAAGTTATAAGTTATTTAAAGACAGTAATAGCACAAATACACGTTTGGGCCCTAGGGGCGTACTCAAACCATATACCAATAAAGTGGTATAAGAACCACGACTGAACTAGACACTAGGCCTAGAGCCTCTAGAAGTGCTTGGACCACAAGGAACCACCCAAGGTAGTGACACAGGGGACCCACGGGGGACGCGTGCAGTGTAAATACACAACCGCGATACGCCGTTAACTTCTATGGAGAAAGTCGCGATCAGGAAATTAAAGAAAAGGGACACTTAAAGGAGGACTTGGAGCAAACCCTTTGAGAACTAGTACTTTGAAGAGTCTCTACCCACGGGAGCACCGGAGTACTCGTGTTACCTCACCCAGGGAAGCCGGGTGCATAGGTGTCTTTCGGGGTCGGGTTTCGTCGTCGATTTGAATGGCGATCTGCTGCAAAGTGCTGCTGGCGACCAAGTGGAAAGTGTCCGGGTGGATCCAAGAGTGGATCGGAGATCTGAAGAACCTGAAAGCAGAGGGGACAGAGTCTGGGTCACTAGCCAGTGACCAGGAAGGCGATGGACAGATGCCCACCGATGTCGCTTGCTTCAGGTGCGTTGACGGTCGTCTTGACTCTTCAGCCACGAGGTCCAGGAGGCGTTGTCGGCAACCAGGAGCAGGATTCGGGCTGGTACACAATGTCTGTCGAGTGCTGAGGTGTCGGCGACCGGATTGGACCCAACAAGCCTTGGCAACGGCAAGTCTCGGTGAAGATGAAGATCGTCGATCGTGCAGAACAGCAAGGTCTGGAGAACTCACCCAGCAAGGGTAAGTGAGGGCAGGCCTGGAGCAACCAGGATGCCCAAGAAGAAAAGATTGGCCTTCGTGAAGGGCTACTAGCCAACGGGCTAGCGACCGCGAAGGAGCCTCGAGACGTCGCACGTGGATCTGGCTCACAGGACACTCGTGGAGTGGAGGCCAGTGATCTTCGGTGCAGTTGGTGCTGGAGGCTAGGGCTACTCGGAGCCCAAAGCACGACTTCGTGGGAGACCCAGAAGAGGATGCACTTGCAAATGTGCTCGGTGTCCAGGGGTCACGGTCTCACATTACCCACGATAGCTACGGGCCTCAGCTTTGCTGGGGACTCAGGGTAGCCTCGGGAAGTCTGAGAATCCACCTCTGGTGATGCGAAGACTTCGGCGTCCGACGGGAGCTTCAGAAATGCAGACCGGACAGATGCGTCTTTGGTGCCTGCCAAGCAGGGGAGTCACTCCTTGACCCCAAGGGAGATTCTTCTGTCCTCTAATCTTGAGTAGAGCGTCGAAGGTCCAGGATTCTGTTTCAGAGTTTCGTCCAGGGATAATCTAAAGTCCTAAGGACTGGGTTCCTATACTTATACCAAGTTTAGGGGTTGGACTACTCTGTGGCCCCACCTATGGGTGGGTCAGGGCAGAGGGGTGGCTACACCCCTTTCCTTTGTCCAGTTCGTGCCAAAGCAGGGGCTGCAAGCCCCTGATCCGGTTTGAACTGGGGTATGCACAGGGACACCAAATGTGCCCCCAGTGCAGGACTTCAAAGCACCCGAAAGTGCTCCCGCCCAGCCCCAATACACATTATCCTGTCTGGGGAGGTGGTCACACCTCCCTGGGACAGGAAACCTATTGTCCAGGCCTCCCCTGCCGGAGTTTCGTCCAGCAGCAGGAGGCCAGACTCGTGTCTGTGGCAGCAGCATCCATTTTGTGATGCCAGGGCTTTAGAAAGAAGTTTCCGGGCTAGCCAGAGTTAACATGTCTTTCCCTCTAGAAGGGTGGAATGCTACCCCCGCCGCCAGAATTGGCGGGGGGGTAGTATTCCAAGATGTTTGACACCAAACACGACATGTTTAGGTGCAGCCATTCCAAAGTTAGCATTTAACGCGAGGTTATAATGCGCTTAAGAGTATATGGTCAGGCTGCACTACAAACAGCATCAGAGAAGGGTCTCCGAACGCTGCAGAGGGGCCCTGCTCATGCAGGGGCACCCTCTCACATAGGAACCATGCACTCTGCCTTCAGGATTGATAAGGCCTGCCTTAGGAGTGACTTATAGGTTTATATGTGTGTATGTATTCAGTGATTGTTAGAAATGGGATCTTAGTTGGCAAGGGTTTGCACCTTTGTCCAAGTAGGGACCCTTCTTCCTAGTCAGGGTAAGGGTGTTACACTCGTGAAGTAACCCCTGCTCACCCTCGTGGTAGCTTGGCACGAGCAGTCGGGCTTAATTCAGAGGCAGTGTGTAAAGCATTTGCACATAACCAACAGTAATACAGAGTACGCACTACAAACGGACACCACACCAGTTTAGAAAAATAACCAATATTTTATATACTCAAGACAAGACCAATTACGACAAAAATCCACAATACTATACTCTTACGAATGAATACTTGATACGGTAACTTCTTCTTTGCAGGAATAGCACAAAAGCAAAGTTCGTACGAGTCGGTAGCTCCGTCCGAGCCTACCGCGATGCTGAAAACCACAGAGTCTAACAGTTCCAGCCGACCGCGTCGATACGGGCCAGCAGAGTCGTGAACAGACTCGGTTACAGTACCTTCTCATTGTGGCTGGTACGGAGTGTACGAGCCGGTCGGCGTTCCGTCGCGGTTGCGGTGCAAGACGGAGCGATG